>APFE031131030.1:0-11430 GCA_000404065.3 Pinus taeda
GCGTCTAGAAGTTGGTTAAGGGGTAGAGAGAGATAAAATTAAATACAATAAAAATAATAATAACTCTATTTATTTGGAGACGTATTTATACCGTGATAAAGATGGAATGCTAGCCAATTAACAAATTGCTATGCACTTTAATGCTAACTTGCAATGAAGATACCTTATTATTGCAAGTTGTACTTTCTTTTTGCGACCAATAAGTGTGGCTTGTCAGAGTATAATCTGGTCGACCGAATCCTTCGTTGCTTTCCAAGGCAATGTCACCTTCTCTATGGTGGGTGTAACTAAAATTAAACATATAGCTGTAACTAGGATTAAACAAATTGAAATATTTTCAATGATCTATATTCGATATCTATAATATTTTTAAATAATATTCAAAATTAATTATTATAGGTTCATTACAAATAAATGTTATAATAAAAGATATTAAAAATTAAAATAAATTGAAAACTTATAAATAAATAAATTATTATTATTATTATTTAATTTTAAAATCATGGTCAAATTAAACACCAAAATAGATATAACACTTTTTTAAAATTAAATTCCAATCAATAATATATCTTATATAGTTAAAAAAATATTTGATAATAATATAATAGTAATTTTTATTTTAAATTTTATTATATAAATTTTATATATAAATTTCAATATTTAAAATTTATTTTACTATATAGTATAATATTTTAAACAAAACACTTAAAATTGTAATTATTTAAAACAAAATAAACTAATAATGAACATTTTTATATAAATAAAAAATAGCGATTAATTTTAGCAATTTTTTACACTATAATGTAGATTAAAAAATGTTCAAGCATCATTCATAATAAGCTAAAGAAATGAAATATTATTTAATTTAATTGATTCATTATTTAATTTAAACAACTATATAATGTATAATGTATGAAAACATTTAAGTCAAGAAGTGTAACGCTACGAGGTAGAAAAAGTAATTTTGTTTTGATTCCGCTCGGGCGAAAGTCCATGCTGCTCACACTAGGGTTCAAGTGTTAATCCTATTACCAGTCTCCTCTGTGCTTCCGGCCATCCCGCTTCAGCAATCCAGCTGAGCTCCTCAACATGGTTTCGCCCTTGGGAGGGGCGGGCTCATCCCACCCTCCACCCACTGGCACCTCCTCTGACAAAACAGGACACGCAGATTCTCTGATCAATCCATGCGTTCCCTTACGGACCGAGCAGGACACCGAACTTGTCATCATTGCCGCTGGGGACTCTGCTGCAGGTTCTGCAGCCGCCAATGAAATAGGCATGGACCAAAAGACCTCAACGTCACAACCAAAGGCTTCTTCTACAACATGTATCCCGAAGGCTGTAGAAAGAATCAAAATAGATCTCCCCAATCAAAGAATCAATAGCTAGATCCAATATATGAGGGATCATGCACTCATAGGCAAATTTCTCAAATTCTGGCCAACTGAAAAGGCCTTGCATGGATGGATAGCATCCAAATGGAAGCCTAAAGGACAAGTCGCTTTGCACCTTGGTCCCAAAGGCTTCTTTACTACTACTTTCAACTGTTTGGAGGAAAAAACTCGCATCTTCGAGGGAGGCCCGTATTTTTTCAACTCTTCAGGCCTGTACCTTCGAGAATGGAGAGAGAAGTTTAACCCAGACAAAGAGGACTTCAGTTGGGCACTAGTTTGGATACGCATGTACTCTCTTCCATTGGAATACTAGAACGAGGAGACCTTAAAGGACATAGGCAACAGATTGGGGGTATTCATCAAAGCTATAAAGGAAACCAAAACTCGAAGATATACCTCCTACACCAGGATCTGTGTACTCATGCATCTAACCAAAGAACTCTCGGACTCGGTAAGTCTATTTCATGATGATTTTGAATTGAACCAAATAATAAACTACGAGCATATTCCTTTTCGTTGCAGAAAATGCCATGAACATGGCTATCTTTTCAGGGATTTCCCTCTGAATCTTCAGTCAAAAACCCCAGGTAATGAGCCCAGCAAAGACTCTGAAGGATTTACAAAGGTCCCTAGTCGTAGACGGCATGCAAAGAAAACTCCAGCAGCCCCAGCCAACTCCATTCATCCTAATACCCAGAAAAAATTTGAAATTCTAACCTCTCAAAATACCCCAGAGGATCACCCTGAAACCTCTCTCGTAGATCCCTCTCCTTCCTCAGACACCCAGACTTTAAAATCTTCATTTCCGATCGTAGCCGCCACTCCCATTAGCTTTCCCTCCTCTACCTCCTCTGAGAAGACAGATCTAGATCCTGCCATGCAGTCCTCATCTATGGATATAGATGCCGCTCTCGCTCTTAGCATTCAACAAAAGACAATCGAGGAAGAACAAAATATTCCGATACACATGGATGAGGAAACAGAAAGTGTAGATCTGGAAGGTCTAGACATTCTTAAGTTGGAAACAACATGCAGACAAAGAATTTAATAAAATTCCCCTTCGGGAGATCAAAAGGTTGGAAGGAGTTCTAGCGAAAGCACAGCACAACAAATGTCTAGGTATTCAGGCTGGTAGTTCTTGCGATGGCAAGAAAATCCTGAAAGATATGAAGAAACGAGGGCACAAAACGGATCTGCAAAGGACCATAATCATCAGAGACATGCTGGTGGAATTTGGTAGATTCCCCAAGTTGACAAAGTTCTTCAAAGCCCTTCCACATAGTTATCCATGAAGCTCATCTCATGGAACGTAAGAGGGCTGAACAGCCCCACAAAACACAGAATGTTAAAAAATTTGATCCAGCAAGAAAAGCCTTCAATAGTCTTTCTTCAAGAAACAAAAAGTAATAGCACTGTACTGGAAAGGATTCTAAATAAGTTCTGGATAGGATGTCACTCAGTCTCAGTGGACGCTTCAGGTGCCTCAGGAGGGTTGGAAATCTTGTGGAACCCGCAGGTACTATCCCTTCAAGACTTTCATGCCTCACACTTCTTCATTCAGTCAGTATTTCATCTCATTGGGACCAACATCCATGGCCATATTTCTAATGTATATTTTCCACAAGATTTACAAAAAAAGTTGGATCTACTGGACACACTCATAGCTCTAAATTCAAATAGGCAGTTCCGCCTGTGGATTAGTGGCGGTGACTTAAAAGACTACATCCACAGCAATCAATTAATGGACCTCTAGACGTCAAATGGTATGTATACATGGACTAGAAGGGGATAGCATTGGCTTAAAAGACTACATCCACAGCAATCAGTTAATGGACCTCCAAACGTCAAATGGTATGTATACTTGGACCAATAAAAGAAGGGGACCACAACATATAGCCTCTAGGTTGGACCGTTTCCTCATATCGGACAATGTTATACACCTAGGAGGGGACTTTCATGCTTCCATTATGCCTCAAGTGGGCTTGGATCACTGGCCCATAATGTTACAGTGGTCGCGTCCAGGTACAAAGTGCAATAGACCTTTTCGCTTTGAAGCCTTTTGGTTCTCTCATCCCAACTTCAAAACAGTAGTCAACGAGGCTTGGAAATCCTTCATTCCCCCTGACGGAGCCAAGATGTTCTAGTTCCAACAAAAATTAAAATAGCTCAAACAAGTTCTCAAATCATGGAATCAGACTCAGTTTAGTAACATCTTTGAACATAGAAAAAAGTTGGAGTAGCAGATGAATTCACTACAACAGAGCATCATTTTAGAGGGAAAAACGGTAGAATATGCACAATAGGAGCAGACCCTCTTGACCAAGTTCGAAACACAAAGGCAGCAAGAAGAAATTCTGTGGTGACAAAAGTCCAGAATCAGATGGCTTAAGGAAGGGGAGAAAAATACAATTTTTTTTCACAGATCTATTATTCAAAGGAGAATGCACAATAACATCGCCTTCATTAATAGTTGACAAGGGGAGAGATTAGAAGAGCATGAAGAAATGGAACAGGAATTCAAAAAGTACTTTCAGTATATTCTTCGGGAGCCATCGGGATGTAGGGATCAAGCCATTCGATCATTCACGTAGCATATTCCTAAAATCATAATGGAGGACCACAAAAACATGCTGCTCCAACCTGTCTCTATGCAGGAAGTGGAGGATGCTATGGCCCAACTTAAGGATGGAAAAGTGCCAGGACCCGATGGCTTTACAGCCAACTTCTTTCATGCGTTTTGGGAGCTTATAAAAACAGAGGTATGGGAGTTAGTGGAGGAATCAAGATCCATGCACTGGATCCTTCCTTCCATAAATTCGACCTTCATAGCGCTTATACCCAAAATAGATGAACCCAACACGCCATACAAATACAGATCCATTACACTGTGCAATGCCATTTACAAGCTCATATCCAAAGTCTTGGCGAACAGGCTCAAACCTCTTCTCCCTCCCCTCATCTCTCTAGAGTAGACCGGATATGTAGAAGGGAGCCAGATAATGGATGCTATCATTCTCTCAAATGAAGTGATCCACCCTCTCAAGCTTCTAAAAAAGCCAGGTATGATTCTCAAGCTAGATCTTTCCAAAGCTTTTGATAAACTCAGTTGGAAATATATCCATCAGATGTTATTAGCATTTGGCTTTAGTGCTACTTGGACCCGGTGGATTATGAATCTCATCTCATCTCCCAGCGTCTCAATCTTGCTTAATGGCTCACCCTCTACACCCTTTCGTCCATCTCGAGGCATCCGACAAGGTGATCCTCTTTCTCCTTTCCTCTATGTTCTTATGGCAGAGGGTCTCAGTCGCCTTCTTCATTCTTCCATCTCCTCCCATACCCTAAAGGGCATTACTCTTCATGGTCTACCCCCTACTTCCCACCAACAGTTTGTTGATGATACTATGCTTTGCGGCCACCCATCAGTGCAACATGTTTCAGCCTTCAAGGCCTTGCTCTAACTCTTCTCTGAAGCCTCCGAAACCTCCATCAATGCCTCCAAATCTCAACTCTTCTTCTTCCACACCCCATCCGTGACTCAGAGGAACATCGCTAGGATTCTGGGCTTCCCTATAGTTGTGCTTCCTTTGAAATATCTAGGAGCTCCTCTGTTGGATTCAGCTATTAAGCACGCCTTTTGGAGAACCCTCCTCGACAAACTTGACAACATGCTCTCTTCCTAGACCTTCCACTCGCTTAATATTGCTGGTAGGCTCATCCTAATCAAATCTGTAATCCAAGCTATGCCTCTCTATCTTTTTTCCATACTGGCTACTCCTAAATAGGTTTTTAAGAATATCTGTACTCTTCAAAGAAACTTTCTTTTGGGTTCCTAAGTACTCAACAGGAAATGGGCTCTGGTCAAATGGACGAAAGTCTGTCAACCAAGATCGGTTGGTGGGCTAGGTTTGAGGGATCCCCTTCATAGCAACAACATAATGGGAGCCTGTATCTGGTGGAACTGGATTTCCAAATCGCACATACCTTGGGCACGCCTATGGAAATCCAAATACGTGCCAGGTAGCCATTGGGACGATCTAATCAGAATTAGTCCAACAGCTCTTGGCTCGTTGATCTGGAATGCTGTCAAGCAACATAGTGCTTTTATTCAGGTGCACAGTTTTTGGGAGATCCATTCGGGCACCACAGCTATATTTTGGGAGGATTCATGGCAACAACTCACAAAATTAGCCTCTCTCTTCTACAAACCTAAATAGCAAGCTTCCATGCAACAAGCTAACCAAATCCATGTTCATCAGTACTGGCAGCAGCAATCCCCTAATGATTTTCAATTCTGGAGATCAGCGAGCACCTGGCAGGCTGATTGGCAAGGGGAAACCTATGAAGAGATCGATCAGGAGTTAAAATTATGGAAAATTAAACACTTAGATCAAAAGGACAAACTGCGATGGGGAAACACGCCAAAAGGAATGTTCACTACCAAGGAAGCATACCAACTTCTCCATCAACCCAGGCAGGCAGCAAGGGACCAGCTTTGGGATCAGGTATGGCAACCAAGCATCTGGCCTAAGGTTTCCACTTTTCTTTGGCTTCTGAGCAAGCAACATGTCCTTACTTGGGACAATCTTCAAAAGAGAGGATTTAATGGTCCCTCCAGATGCCCAAACTGTAATCTTAACTCATAAACCATCCTGCATCTCCTGGAGACTTGTCCTTTAGCAGTGCAATTATGGGCAAAAATGGCGCAGTGCAATAGAAGATCGGGTAAACGTGTGGGAAATATAACAGACACTATCAGAAACTGGCCTCAGCATCCTTTTCAAAGCCTTTTTCTCAATTCCCTTTGGAGCCTGCTCCTGGGCTTTGTCTTTTGGATATTATGGAAGGAAAGAAATAACAGAATCTTCAATAATCTTAGCAAGCCTCTTGACGCTCTATGGCTTCTTCTCAAACAATATTTGCAAGAAACTCTTGCTCTTAGACATTGGCAAGACTCGGACCTGCCAGACTCACCTCAGGAATGCCTCATTCTGAAAGAATGGAACTTGAACCTCACCTTTTTAGCTCAAGTCAAGACCAATCCCTCAATCAGCATGACTTCTCCCCATAATTGGTCTCCTGCAGCTTCACACTCTTACAAATTGAACTTCGATGGGGCAACCAAGGGCAATCCTGGGCTGGCCGGCTATGGTGGTGTCTTCAGAAATGAAGTTGGCATAGTATTGCACATATATCATGGGTCAATTGGCAAAGATACCAAAAACGCTGCAGAACTGGAGGGTTTATGGAAAGGCATATGCATAGCAAAACAGGTAAACTTTTTCCCTCTTGAGGTAGAAGGGGATTCTCAAATTCTAATCGCAACCGCCATAAGAATTCAATCAGGCACATTAGCAGCAAAGATTGCATCAAGCTGGAGGCTTCTCAGCAGACTGGAACAAATTAAAGAATGGCTCAAGATTGCTTGGAGCATTACCTTCAAGCATATAAGGCGCTCTGCCAACAGGGTAGTAGACAGAGTGGCTAATCAGGGGGTCAATCAGCAGCTCCTCTTCTTCTCTGGTCCTCTATGTGATTCAAATGATGCACTACTCAAACAAGAGTGCACTTCTCTGGTGCAAAAGGATCTCTCTCTCCCGGATGTGGGTAAGTAGTCCGGAGCATAGTACGCAGGTGGCGTGGCGGGTGGGTGAGTGGCCATTCAACGCCGCCAGGTGGAAGCGCAGGAGGCAGAAGTTATTGTTTCATACGAGCATCATTAATGCTGCATTAACGCAGCTCTCCCACTCTCACCAGTTTGATAGCTTGATTACAATGGCCCTAGGCATGGTTCTCATTCTTGTTCCCCCCATTCGCTTATGTTGGTATAGCAAGGTTGCAACTCCTTGCTCTCAAGACAGATCAGGGCAATGTCTGGCTCTAGATCGAGGAGCTAATATACATTTGTGCTTTCACACTCCAATTCATCTGTTCTACATCATCCTATGTCGCTACTTCGCCATCCCCTCATCGGCTGTTTTCTCTGCTTCTCCAGCTCAACGCATCATGCCCATAGAGCACACAAGGATGGGCTACAGAAGAGGCAGCTCTCGAGGCCGCATCTCCCGCCAGCCCTCCTCAACAACCTCAGACCCTTTGTCTAAGGCTTCAGATTTCGGTTTTAATAGCTACCCTGCGACCAGAAGTGGTCGTGGCAGAGGAAGGGGGCATTTCATGTCAGAGGTGCGCTCTCACCACTCCAGTATGCATACTGCTTGTTTCAGCTTCCCTTGTAGTCTTGGCAACTCCTCCTTCATTGTGATGGTCACCGTATAACTAAGTGAGGATGCTGGGGGTTTCGGGGGCAGTTAGTTCAGGGGCTCCTCATCACCAGTAGATGGAAGACCAGAACGTTTCCTCGCCGATTGTGACTTATCAGAGAAAAGACACAGGGGGCTCTGCAATTTAGGACTCATCCACCCTTGACAGCCCGCGCGCTCCGGTAGGAGAAGGTCCTTTTAGTAAAGAGGGTCAACCCTCTGAGTTTGATGAACCAGATCAATTCGGGTGCCGCATAGTTGAAGAGTAGCCTCCAACATAGCATGAAGACTGAACAAGTTTGCGTCTTTTGGTTTTGTTCAAATGCTGAAGGCAGTTGCTCAATCTCCACAGGAATCTAGGGCATCTCATGTTTTTAGCTCCCAGATTCAGGGTCACTCAACTTTTTAAGGGCCGGTTTCCCCTGCGTGGGTGCCGGTGGCATTACCCTGTTTGCTGGTTACTGTCTTGGTTCATGTTGTTAACAGCTCAAATTTTGGTCATTGTCTTGGTACCGGGTTCTCTGTTTTGGTTTTCAGTTATTTCAAGTCCTGAAGCAAGTCATGAGGTGGGTCCTTTGGTCAATTTATCAGGAATTTTTTGTGAGCATGTCGTCTCTTGGGCTAGAACTCTCGAGGCCTCTGCCTCGCTGTAAGCATATTTTGTATCAATATAGGAGTACACCAATTCAGAGAAAAAAAAATGTATGAAAACATTTATTTTAATGAGTAAAATCAAAAGTATTTTCATTTAAAAATTTCGGGTTTTTTATTTTTCATCTTATTTATTACAAATAAACAAGTAATTAAATGATTTTTTTTTCTAAGTCATATTTGTTGAAGTTTAATATTAAATCATTGCTTGATTTATGCATATAATGAATCAAAGTCTATCCCATGTCCTCCATTTTAAAAAACTATGAAACATATCGTAGGAGAGAATCAATCACATATTTAATAACCAATCATTAGAAAAGGATGTAATATGGAAAAAGCATTCTAGAGTGTCCTTGAAATAGTACTACACCACCATTGGTCATTATTAGATTGTGAAGTTGAAGATTTGGATGCCACAATTTTTCTAATATCTAGTTGTTACTACACCACCATTGGTCATTATTAAATTGTGAAGTTGAAGATTTGGATGCCACAATTTTTCTAATATCTAATTGTTTCCATCTCCTTCTGTGGATTATTTTCCTCCAAGAAGCCCATATTTATGCAAATGTAGGTTATGTAGGAATCTTTTGTGACAACCATGGGAAACAAGTGTTTCTGTTTGTAGATTGTATGAGACATTCAAGTAAAAATAAATTTGAATCTGTAGCTCTAGAGATTGACCTTATTATTGCATTACTACAATGTTTCTCTGTGCTGATTATGGAGGGTGATTCTCTGTTGGTCATCTTAAGAGTAAAGAAATTGATCAATTAAGCTTCTCCAAAAAAAAAAATTCTACAACCGGAGATTGAAAAAATATATCACACATATTAACCATCTAATCCATATTATTCCAATCATTATTCCCTCTCACATCAGGAGAATAGGAAATAAGGTAGTCAACCTTCTAGCCAACTTGGAATGCAATGACATTCACCTTCATCTTTCAGCAAGTTGGAACAATCACTTATGGAAGGACTACAGACATGAGCTTATTGAAATTGTAAACAAAGATAAAGAAACCCTATTGGAGGTGGAAGAACGTGAAGGACTAGCAAGCATTGAAGAGAAACTATGCAACAAACCAAATCTTGTACCTTCAATTAATCCATCAATTCCTCACAATATTGTTACTTTTATGTCCTATTGATCATATGAGTTAACTTATTGTTTTTCTACTTCACTTGGAATTTACCAATATCATGGCATAATGAAGTTGTGGTCAATATATTATTTATATGTATTTGGTTAGTATATGGATGTTTAGGATAAAAGACATTATATTTGGTTATTGGATGTAATTTGGTATTAGTTTAGTTCCAAAAAAATATTTACTAAAAAAAAATATTATATGTTTTTGTGTTTTCCCCCTAAATCGGATGATACAATTTTTTGCCAAAACATGAATTTAATTGTTTAAAATGAATTTTTGAATGGATTTATGTAGAATACACAATTGAAACATAAGATTTCAAAATTTCAGCCAAAATTGACAAAAAAGATGCCCCTAGAAAGAAAAAACTTCTAATAGTTAAACTACTAGATTTGTTTTTTAATATAACCTCAACCTTTTTTTATACTTCAGTAACATGTTTTCCATATCGAGATCGAGAAGCGGAGGTGAGGGCAGTTTACCGGGAAGCAACCATTTTACCAATGGATCCAGTAGCATATTCAGTTGTCGCTGGGGTAGAGGCAAGCGTGGGTTATTACCCGGTGGTACCAATTTGAGATCCTTCAGTTTCAAAGTCCACCATTGTTCGAAAGCCATAGCCTCGCCTGGCGTACCTCCCTGTCCCAACTTATCTTCGCCTTGTTCCAACCCCAGTGAATGGAGTCTTTGTTCTCTTCTCTCATAAACCCGCGTGTGAAAGCTCATCCAGTCGGTGCACACCAAAGGATGCAATAAGAAGATATAAATAGAAGTGGTTATCCCCGGTAAGGGTAAGCACATAGCCGACTCAGGGGCTTTTACATTCTGATCAGGTGCCCGGGTACAGGTCTCTATTCATTAGTATTTATACCCGATAAGCACATGTGGGGTGGGGGAGCCCTTATATTGAAAGCCTCGATTGGGGTCGGCAGGTTTGAACCAAAGGAAGGCAGATCTCATCAGACAGCCATAGACTTCCTAGTTCGACCCGGTCACCACATAGCGGTTGCAACGAACAATATTAACTAAGGCAGATATTACGGGGAAGGGTGCGAGCCTCATTAAACAAGATTTAAGGTAGGCTTATTATAGCTGTACTAATACACAGGCATCACTATTTAGATAGTTTTTTAGACAGATCATCCATCCTCTAGGAACCCCATCTTGCGATTCTCTTTATAAAAAATAGAAAATCACGAGCTCCTAATAGGCAGGCTTCCACCCAGGAGATTAATGAGCGATAAACCCCTTGGCATAAGGAGATCAATGATGCATATACTTTCTCGTAGCTATTATTCCTCCTATCTATTATCTATTATCTTTGAAGGGCACATCCCATCGCGTTTCAGAAACCCAATGTTTGGGCGATATTGGTTCGATATTGCCTCTCCCTTTGGTCGAGCCTGCATGCCGTATCATGAATGCAAATGACATATATAATATATCTCATTCATGACTGGAAGAAATTGCATAATGACAAATAGAATCTATATTATGTCATTCATTGTCATACGATATTACGGGTACGATCGATGATTCGAGCTACGATCCCAGTACGGACTCGCTTTAAAGCCGTAATTACATATATAATTATATTGATTGAACTAACTAGAGAGAGAAGAAATGAATAGATTCAGTCTAATGGGTAGATGCGCTTCGCCTCCTTTGGGGTATATACCCCCTCACTCAATATAGCTATTGTGCCAATATCATTGAATGGCTTGAAATCCATGAATATGCAAGACCAAGCGAACCCCACTATCCAATCCCATTGGTTCGTCCTTCCACCCTACCCTCGGTCTCACTAGCATTGACTCTTTAACGCTAACTCCACCAATCAGACTACTTAGCTTACTTACATACCTATCACACTGCTAACTACTCATACCGAATACTTCTTACTGTTGATACTACCACTCATACTAGTACCAACCAGTCTATGCTTACTACTGATAGAGCTGGGCGG
>APFE031131030.1:19485-29823 GCA_000404065.3 Pinus taeda
TTCATGATTCACATTCAAGAGCACATAGGAAACTTGAACTCATTCACTCAGATTTATGTGGTCCAATGCCTGTTTCTTTTGCAAATGGAAATAAATATATCATGACATTTATTGATGACTACACCAAAATATGTTGGGTTTATTTATTGAAGAACAAATCTAATGCTTTCCAAACATTCAAGAATTTTCATAAATGGATTGAAAATGATGCACAATCTCATAATGGGTCTATTCACACTAATAATGGAAAAGAATATACATCAAATAAATTTGAAAACTATCTTCGCCAACATGGGATCAAACATCAAACAATTGTGCCATATAATCCCCAACAGAATGGTGTAGCTGAAAGAATGAATAGAACAATCTTGAATATGGTATGATCCATGCTTTTCTTCAAAAATGTAAAGATAATGTTTTGGGCTGATGCTGTTCTATGTGCTGCATATATAAAGAATAGATGTCCATCTAATGCTATAAGAAACAAGACTCCTTATGAATTGTGGTATGGACATGTTCCTTCGGTCAAACATCTCAGGGTTTTTTGTTCCACCTGTTATGCTTTGATACCAAAGGTACATAGAAACAAACTTGGTGCTAGAAGTCGCAAGTGTATCTTCCTGGGGTATTCAAACACCTCCAAAGCATACCGCCTCTATGATGAAGCAAATAAAAAGTTTGTTATATCTAGAGATGTAATTTTTCTTGAATCATCCAAATCTGACAATGTTGTTGAGCGGCAACTTGATCGCTTGGATAGATTCGCAAAAACGAAATCATTTCAAAAATTTTTTGAAAATCAGATTCCACATCTTGAAGGGGGGATTCCTATACTAGATCAACATGTGGAATATTCTTCTGAAGAATATCTCCCCCGTCTGAAACTCCAACAACGGATGATGCTTTAAGTGATGTAATTGATAGAATTGGGAGACTCAATCTTGATTCACTCCCAACTCAATCAACAGAGCAGCCTGGACCATCTCAGAAAGGTCCCCCAAAGTGACTGACAAAGACACTTGGAAGTGTTCATCCTGATGAAATTGGAAAAATAGGAACCAGAAATTCAAACCGACAAAATGGAGGTGATGTAGATGACTCTAATTCACCTATTGATATGGATGTTTCTTATGATTGTGAATTGAACTCGTCTAAAGATTTTGAACCAACTTCTTTTAAAGAAGCTGCTTCTCATGATGAATGGAAAGAAGGAATGCAAAAGGAGTATGATGCCCTCATAAAGAACGGCACTTGGAAGCTAGTTGATCCTCCAATTGGAACCAAATCAATTGGCTGCAAGTGGGTCTACAAGAACAAGTACAAAGCTGATGGCTCACTTGCCAAGCACAAAGCTAGGCTTGTGGCAAAAGGTTTTGCACAGAAGGAAGGGGTCGATTATCAGGAAACTTTTGCCCCCACAGCAAAATGGGCCACCATCCGGACACTCTTTGCACTAGCAGCTCAGAACGGTTGGAAAGTCCATCAAATGGATGTAAAAACTGCCTTCTTGATTGGAGATCTAAAAGAGAATGTTTTTATGTCCCAGCCTGAAGGATTTGCTGTGAAAGGACATGAACATAAAGTATGCAAACTTGTGAAGTCCTTGTATGGCCTCAAACAAGCACCACGAGGCTGGTATGAAAAACTAACTGAGCATCTTCTGAAACTCAACTTCAAGCATTTTGATATTGATGATGCAACTTTATTTGTCAAGAAAGTTGGCAAAACAGTTGTATATCTTGTGTATATGTAGATGATCTTTTAATGACAGTGACCAATGAAAGCTATATTGCATCCATAAAGAAAGAATTGGGGAAAAGTTTTGAAATGACTGATTTGGGCTATGTTCATTACTATCTTGGCATTGAAGTAACCCAACATCCAAAGTCCATATTTCTTCTCAAAAGAAATACATTGGAGATTTGTTGAACAGGTTTGGCATGACAGAGTGCAATCCTCTTACTACTCCAATGGAACAAAACTTAAAGCTCACATCTATTGAAGGAAAGGAATTTGAGGATGCAACAAAATATAGACAGCTTGTAGGAAGTCCCATCTACCTCACTACTACCAGACCAGACATTTCATTTGCTGTTGGAATCCTCTCCAGGGTTATGCAAAAGCCTTGTGAGGGACATTGGTCTGCTGCAAAAAGAGTTCTAAGGTACTTGAAGGGAACTCAAGACCTTGGAATGAAGTACACACAGGTGGATGACTTCAGCTTGATTGGATACTCTGATTCAGACTTCGATGGAGACAAAGAAACTGGAGTATCTACTTCAGGATATGCTATGAGTCTTGGATCAGGAGCTGTCTCTTGGAGTTCACGCAAACAATAAGTTCCAGCAGATTCCACAACAAAAGCAGAATATGTGGCAGCAGCTGAAGCAACGAAAGAAATTGTGTGGCTCAGGAAAATTCTTGAAGATTTGCAGGTAAACCAAGTACAATCAACTCCACTCATGATTGACAACACCTCTGCAATAAAGTTGGCCAAGAACCCAAAGTTCCATGATCGTACAAAGCACATCAATACTAAATATCATCTGATCCGACATCATGTTGAGGCCAAAACAAACCATCTCTGTCATTGTTCCACAAATGAGCAAATTGCAGACATCTTCACCAAAGCGCTTGGAAGAGAAAAGCTTGAAAGGTTCAGACGATGCTTGGACTCACCAACATCCCTTCAGATTAAGGGGGGGAATGTTGACACCTAATCCTCTACGATTGGGTGAATTTGGAATGTGAACAGTCATCAAGAAGATGAACTGAGCAGTCACATTCTTTGTATATAACAATAGCTACCTAATGAAATAAATCGTATCAGTTTTCTGCCAAACTGGAGTTACTCCTAGCTTGACAAAGCTCGACATTGGAAAGACTTCAAGCTAGATATTTTGAAGCCAAATAATTCTCAAGATAAACCATTTCATTTTTTCACAAGAGCTCAATATAAATTTCCAATTCAAAACACCTAATTAAGTAATGTGATACACATAAATATTGTACACATGCATACCCAGATGCGGGTGCTTTAATGCTATATTAATGGAGGGATTATTCCACGTCGGCATCTGGTCCTGCAGATGGAAGGATCGCACATTATCCCAAGCTCTCCCGTGGATGAAGCAGGCTCATAATGGGTACCTGCAGATCAATTTTCATTCGGTATTGAATGAGTCGTTCGTTCGAGACACTTCACCTGAAGTTTTATTTATGGCTGCCTCGGCTCTCTCCACTATTATTTCCCTCTAGCCTCCCAACATTAGCTTGCCTCAGACCCTGCATCCTTGCAGTGCTCCGTAGGCTACGTTAAATGTCTGGTTCATGACTCTTAATCGACTCCCTTACCTCGACTCCTGCTTTGCTTTTCCCTACTCTTCATCTCCATCAAGTTGCCTTGATACCTTGACAATGGTGCGTCGGGGTGGTAGTTGTTGCCATGGTGGTAGTCGTGGAGGCCGTGGGCGTTCTCAGCCTGCTCCCCTGCCTGCTATTCCTCTGGCTTCGGTTTCCCCTCCCTCTGACAATGGAAAGCCTTTCCCGCACAACTCTTTCCAAACCACCCACTTCAAATTTCAAAGTCGCCTCAATAAACCTGTTCTCTCGGCCAGCATCACTGTAATTTTTGCAGAGGAAGAAGCTCAGCCTAGTGTTTCTGTGCATACCTCGGCAACACAGTCTCAAGACAAAAGCGAACAACAGGGGGAAGACATTGGAATTGTGTTCAATTGTGGTGATTTTCAGGCTGAGGGAAGTGTCCCTTATGTCTTCAAGCCACCAGACGGCAACCTCTAGGAAGTATCAGCCTCTGTTCACCCGGTGAGTGGTTCCGGTGGCATTCAGCGTTTGGCAGCTCTTCCAGGTGGCTGCGGTATAGATGTTGAGGACACTGTTGATGACTCGTGGATGGGAAATCCATGCCTGATGGAGGAGGAAGCTCAGGACCATGAAACAGTCGCTTGAAGCCTCCTAGGCCATGTCTGATTCCCCTGTTCCTCTCTTCACTCTTTCGTTCAATGTGCTATGCCTATATGGCTTTTGTTATTGTCTTTTTGTATCATGTCTTTGGCTTTGCTGTTGTATCAGGTCTTTAGTTTTGCAGTTTTGCCTATGGTTATCTGGGCAGTATAGATAGTATGGTCACAACTTTTCTTCTAACCTTTTCTGTGGTTTACCAACATGGCCAGTTCTCTCTGTATGGCTTTGGGCTTTTTTTTTCTGGTTTTCCCAACCCTGGGACAATTTGTATGTACTGATGGACAATCTCAGCTCTCCTCTGAGGTCTCGACCTCCTTGTAACTCTATCTTTACCTTTTATTAATGGAATTAGCCTTTACTTAGAAAAAAAAAATATTGTACACATGCATAGATAGAAAAGAAACTAAATATTCGATGGACAGATAGTCTTGGTTTGACATTGAAGATGATGATGTGCTTTGCAATTGAAGTCACAAATTGTATGATAATCTTGATTCTAAAAAGTTTCTCAGTTACAAAATTCATAACAATTGCATGTCTTCCATCTCCATTGAATCACATCCTCCATCACCCATCCTAGCCATGTTACAAATTCGAATCATTTTTTGTGTTTTGAATTCATTAGTATAGGCATTTCTGATTAGATTGACGGAGGAATTTCATTTTTCTTGCCAAACAATGGCATGCAAGCATCGAGTTGACGAAAGTTGAACCAAAATAAATTAGGTTTTTGGGGGAGTACATAGCTATGAGAAATATTACAATGACTTTCAATGTGACTACATCTTCAACATGGAGGTTACAAGTTCAATTTACGTTTTGTGGAGTGGGTTGCATGATCACATTTATTGTTTTTTATTTTATCATTCCACCAAAATGTGGGAGCAGAGAGTGAAGGTCCTATGACCTTGAATATGAATATATATTTGTGCATAGCAAAGAATGATGGTGTAAAGAAGAGAAGGAAATCCCACCATCCTCACCATTCTTCTTATTTTGAGCTCGATAAGTGATACCATGCTATGCAGCAAAACATGTAGCTACACGAACCCAACATAAAGAAGTTCTTGATGGCCACCTCTTGAATGCCAAAATGGTTGTTGGACAGAATAATGTAGAGTATTTTGCGTGTGTTCTCATAGAGGCCATGTTGTGCCATGACATTTTGGTAAGCCCTATGACAAAAATATTGATGATAATATTGAGAAGAACAAAGTGAGATACCACCAGATTCCATTTTTGTTATACCCTATTGCTCTTCTTCTTGGTCACTAAATAAATACGTATACAAATTATCTATGTTGATGAGATTTCTTGTGTACTTATCATATTTTTCTTTTTATATGACTAATATTTTTTTTATTCAAAAAGAGGGAAGGCTATTGATTCATGGTAAACCATAATAAATTATTGTTAGAGGGGATTCCTAGAATGGAAAATGGCACTGAAAATATTCCAATGACTTATTGGATTGAACCCTAGCAAAGAAGGTTAAAATGTCTGCACACAATAAATAACACAAAAATGGTAAACCATAATAAATTATTGTTAAATGGAAAATGGCACTGAAAATATTCCAATGACTTGTTGGATTGAACCCTAGCAAAGAAGTTTAAAATGTCACACAGTGAATAACCCAAGAATAAATATCTTCCTTAACTTTATTGATATTATGAACCCTAGCAAGGCAATAAATAACCCAAAAATAAATTGAAAAGGGAATAAAAACATTACCCATAATTATTCCAATAAAAAGATTAAGTAATAAAACATGGCATATCTATTAAATTTTGGTGATTCACTTAATATGTTTTATTGTTTAGTTTTAGTATGTTTTATGGTTTAGTTGAAAATATATAGATGGTGATTTAAAAGTGTTTTAGAAAATTTAAAAGTAATAAAATTCTTTAAATTTCGTAAGTATGATATTAAAAAAGTTTATAAATGCAAAACACTAAAATAACTTTAAAATAATGACATTAAAAATTCTATTAACTGTAATATAAAATATTAACAATATATATCTATAAAAATATATTAACATATTTATAAATATGATTAAAGTACACAAATTATATAATATCTATTTCAATAAAACATTTATTAAAAAAAAAAAAAACGCTGTAACAGGTTGCGTTCATCCCATCACTATTCTAGTGAAACATTTTCTAAGATTTCATTTTTAACAAAATATGTGGACTTATTTTAGGGTGAATCGCCCACCAGAAAAGAATGAACACCGAATATGTTTGTTTTAATTTATTGGCAATCAGTTAAATGGCCTCCCGCTGGATATGATAGTGAGGATAGTAACGTGAGATATTTGTTTACAAACATGTAATGCGTAAGTTATAAGCTGGTAAGAAAGGCCATTAATAAACGTTCAGTGCAAAGTATTTCTGGTTATGAATTTTATGTTATTAAATTTAAACTTTACTATTAGATGTTCTTACATAGATTGTTACTTGTTTGCGAGTAACACACCATCGAAGGGTTATCAAATTATATTACATTGCCTTGACACTAACATCAATGTGTCCACGCCATGATTCCAAGAACCGGTGGCTTTAATTATTTTTTTTGAAATCGACAAAATTGTAAAATAATATATTTTTTTGGTGACGTATCGTGAAGTGGATCCTGTGATGATAAAAGTAGTTGCCGAATCCATGTCAACGGACTTGAAATAACTTTAGATAAATCTTTTAACTTCAGAAAGATTAAACCTTTTTATAATATAAAATATAATACATCTCTAGTGGTGGTGCATGATAGGATTTGTATAAAATTAATTAACATTCGCACGCCTGCTGTGGTGCAGATGAAGAAATTGCTTTGCAATGTCATGAGGCCACTTGCAGCGAAGCTACCTTGACGTTGCAAGTTGCGCTTTTCCTCCGCCCGGTGAGCTTCATTTGTCATAGTCTACTCACCGTCCGTAATGCGGAAAACGCGTTGCCGTCATCGGCAGTACAAAAGCGCGTTCTTTCCCAAATTAACAGATCGTTTGAGGGAGAAAAAATTCCCCTCTGATGCAATTAAAGGTCAATAGCATCCACCCACATTTTAAATTTGATGTGACGGAGAACCCAACGACAGCATGATCAGCTCATCGGAATCCTTCGCTGTTTTCGAAGGTAATGTCGCAGTCTCCACCATGCTGTAAGGAGCCACGGTGTTCAATCTGAGCTGCTCAAAAAAAACCATCGCTTCAGTACACATTTGCGTATTCAATCATCTCAATTTAAACTAAAAATAATCGATAGATGATCCATTCGATTCATATCCTATTGAATCATCTAAATACACAGACAACAAATTGTAGATGATGCTACAGTTTGATTACCTCTCCTTTCGCTTTTGGAGGAAGCGTTGCAGAGATAATTCCAAAAGCGTTGCAGAGATAATTTTTTTGGCTATTTCCAAACCTGCACGTGTAACAAGAAACCATGTTAAAACAATTTTATACCTAAAAACCTTCATTTTCCCTTTCACATTTTATGTACCCAACCCCTATTCAAAATAACATATTTGCGATATGCGTATTCCCTGCTGCCACTTTTTGAGGTTGATTTTCATTGAGAACGTGAAAAGATCGGAGGCGCACAGCAAATCAACATTAACTTTGAAACACTGAACACAAGAACATGCCTCTATTAATCAGTTAACAGGTATATATACAAGTTAGAGAAGTTTCTGGAGACGGGTTAAGTCGGTGGCTTACTGGAGAAGCTTCAATGAATCCGCCGATTTCATTAAATGCAGCCGCTGGTTTCTACTGGTTTCTAGATCCAACATTAAATCGGGTGGTTGGAATTACATCTAGTTTCCAACACTCCCCCTTAATTCCAACTACATACAATGAATAAGACACTATACTCTTAATTGTCATGCCTCCTGGTCTAAGTCTCAGCTAGACTTACAACATAATTTGGATTTTCTACAATGTACAACTTATTTCTACATATTTCAAATTTAGCCTTGCCAAGAGGCTTGGTGAATATGTCAGCCACATTTTCACTTGTATTACAATATGAGAAGTCAATTTTTTTTTATTGCAATTTTTCTCTTACAAAATGATGTTGTGTCTCAATGTGTTTTGTCCTTGCATGATATATAGGATTGTTTGCCAACTTGATAGTGCTTTGATTGTCACATCTGATTACTGTAGGTGCTTGTTGTGTTTCTCCAACATCTTCAAGTATCCTTCTGAGCCATATTGCTTCATAGGTAGCACTGCATAATGCTTTATATTCAGCTTCAGTGGATGATAATGAAACAGTTGGTTGTTTCTTACTACTCCATGATATTAGTCCTGAACCAATATTGAACACGTATCCAGTAGTAGATTTCCTATCATCTGGATTTCCAGCCCAGTCAGAATCAGAATAACCTGCCAATTCAACATCAAATTCATCAGTATACATAATACCAAAATTAAGTGTTCCTTTCAGATATCGAAGGACTTTCTTTGCTGCTTTCCAATGGCTTTCACAAGGCTTAGCCATGAACTGACTAAGTACGCTGACAGAATATGCTATATCTGGCCTGGTAGTGGTGAGATAATTCAGACTTCCCACTAGTTGACGATACATAGTTCCATTCACCTCTTTGGTTCCATCATCACTGCACAATTTGACATTCTGTTCTAAAGGAGTAGATGTTGCCTTGCATTCAATCATATTGAATCTTTTAATGATTTCCCTTGTATATTTGCTTTGTGTGATCAGTGTCTTGCCAGGCTCCCTCCAAACTTCAAGACCTAAACAATAATGCAATTCACCAAGATCCTTCATCTCAAATACATGTGACAACTGATTTTTAATTTCTTCAATCAACTTGCATGCATTTCCTGTTATGATAAGATCATCAACATATACAGATATTAAAGCAACATTCTTGTCTTCATTTTTCTTGATGTACAAGTTAGGATCATTTTTGCTTCTCATAAAACCTTTCTCATAAGAGAAAGAATCAATTTTCACATACCATGATCTTGGTGCTTGTTTCAAGCCATATAAAGCTTTCTTTAACCTGCAAACCAAATGCTCATGTCCTTGTTTTATAAACCCTTCAGGCTGAACTAAATAAACTTCTTCTTTTAACTCACCATTCAAAAATGCAGATTTGACATCTAACTGATGCATTTTCCAATTATATTTTGTAGCTAATGCAATCATGATTCTTATTGTGTTTAACTTAGCTACCGGTGCAAAAGTATCTTCATAATCAATTCCCTCCTTTTGTGAATATCCTTTAGCAACCAATCTAGCTTTATGTTTATCAATACTTCCATCAACATTAAATTTAGATTTATAAAGCCATTTGCATCCTATGGGAACTTTGTTTTTAGGCAATTCTGTTAATTCCCATGTGTCATTCTTCATTATAGAGTTATATTCTTCATTCATTGCATTTCTCCATTCTTCATATTCTTTAGCTTCATCATAGCTTGAAGGTTCTACAACATTCATAATCTGAGACATTAATGCATAATCTTTATACTTTACAGGTACCTGACTTTGACGTGATGACCTTCTTGGAGTTTTACTGCTTTCATCTTTCTTTTTGCTTTGCGGAGTCCCCTCTCCTCTTCTTGGAGTATCATGACTGCTTGATGCCCCTTGCTCTTCAGTTTGTATCTGTTCCTGTGCTTGTTCAACATTTGTATCTAATTTGACATAATTATCAATATCATGCCATACACTAGTATTATTTATTTTATCACCTTCATTAGCAATCTCATGAAACACCACATCCCTACTTGCAAGCAGTCTATGAGTATTGGGATCAAACAACTTGTATGCTTTCTGTTTATCACAATAACCAATAAATATGCACTTAATTGACTTTGCATCAAGTTTTCTTCTTTCATCTTTAGGAATGTGAGCAAATGCCTTGCAACCAAAAACTCTTAAATGACTCACTTTTGGTTTGTACCCATAAAATGCTTCAAAAGGTGTTTTAAGCTCTAAACTTTTGGTTGGACTCCTATTTTTCAAATAAACAACGGTATTAATGGCTTCAACCCAAAAAACATTAGAGATATTCTTACCTTGAAGCATACTACGTGCACATTCAACTAGTGTTCTGTTTTTCCTCTCAGCAACTCCATTTTGCTGAGGTGTATGTGGCACTATAAATTGTTGTTGAATCCCATTGCTTTTACAATATTGATTAAATTCTCTTGATCTGAATTCTCCCCCTTGATCAGATCTCAAAATTTTGATGTAATTACCAGTTTGTTTTTCTACCATATTCTTAAATTCTTTAAAGTACTCAAACACATCACTCTTTCTTCTTATGAAATAAACCCATGTATATCTAGATCTATCATCCACAAAAATAAGAAAA
>APFE031131030.1:30209-141764 GCA_000404065.3 Pinus taeda
ATTAAATTCTCTTGATTTGAATTCTCCCCCTTGATCAGATCTCAAAATTTTGATGTAATTACCAGTTTGTTTTTCTATCATATTCTTAAATTCTTTAAAGTACTCAAACACATCACTCTTTCTTCTTATGAAATAAACCCATGTATATCTAGATCTTTCATCCACAAAAATAAGAAAATACCATGCTCCACAAATAGATCTAGTTTGCATAGGTCCACATACATCAGTATGAATTAGTTCAAGTATTTCCCTTTGCCTTTTCTCTTTATGTATAGGAAATTCCTCTCTATGTTGCTTGCCAAGTACACATGCTTCACATTCAACATGATCATTCTTTAAGACAGGAAGCCCTTCAACCATAGTGTTCTTTTGAAGTAGCATCAAATCTTTGTGATTTAGATGTCCATACCTTTGATGCCATAAATCTACTGTTGACATTGTTGTAGATGCCAAAGCTTGATGACTTTTCCTGGTCACATCCAGCTTATACAAGCCTCCAACTCTGGTTCCTGTGGCAATAACCTTGTACTGATCTTGAATGTCTTTCACTATACACTGTGATTTAACAAATTCCACTTTCAAATCTTGGTCAGTAATAGTAGAAACATAGATTAAATTCTTTTTGATATCAGGGACATACATCACATTATGAATCTGTTTCTCTTATCCATTAGGTAAATTCACACCTATTACTCCATAACCTTGAACTTTAAGTGATCTGTTATCTCCTAGGTAAACATATGTTCCATCAATATTTTCATGATATTCATCAAACCACTCCCTATTACAAGACACATGGAGTGACGCACCAGAATCAATGAACCAAACATTCTTATCATCATTTTCCACAGATAATGCAGCATCAGAAACAAATAATTTAAGATTTTTAAATCCATCATTGATATCCTTGTCCACAAAATTACCATTATGGCTTCTATTTCTTTGCCTAGACTCATTATATTTTATTTTATAACAATCTTTAGAATGATGCCCAGGTTTGCCACAATAATAACACTCATCATTTCTCTTTGGAAATTTAGACTGTGTCATACCTTTTTGATTTGCTTGAAACTTGCATCCTTTGTTCTTGCCCCATGGCTTGCCTCTATATGGATATTTTCCCTTGGCCACCAATGCCAAATCTGAACTGCTAGAGCCCAAATTAAAGCTCTTCATTCTCTCCTCCTCTTGTAGAAGAATTCCTGTCAATTCATCAAATAAAGGGGGTTTCTCTCTAGCTGCAAGACTTGAAACAAAAATTTTGTAATCTTGCACTAAGCCATTTAATATGATAGTGACTAAGTCAGTATTAGACACCTTTTCACCAATATCTCCTAACTTATCACTTAAATATTTGACACGAGATATGAAATTGCTTATACTTTCATTTGCTTCCATTTTTAGAGATAAAAGCTTAGTCTTCAAAAACAAGATTTGGTTTGTATTTGTTGTTTCATACAAACCCTTCAACGTATCCCATGTTTCTTTTGATGTCTTGCAATCTCTGATATGAGGAATAATGTTGTCCTTTACGGACATACGCAGCAATACCTTTGCTTTTGTCTCCCTTCTCTCCCAATCTGGAATAGAACCTGCAACAGTGGGTTTGGGCTCATCCCCACTTACAATGGACCACAAACTATTTCCTTCTAAAATAGTCATTAACTTAAATTTCCAATTCACATAATTTTCTCCATCAAGTTTGGTGGATTCATTCATATAAGTATCAAGCAACAGATTTGCCATGATGTAAATAAAACTTCCTCCAATCACCAAAATGCAAAATAACTTCAATATTTCCTTAATAATAACAAACCTCCCTTGTTTTTAATAACACTTATGCAAAATAACTTTAATATTTTCTTAATAATAACCAACCTCCCTTTTTTTAATAATACTTTTCCTTTTTTCCTGTTACTAAATAAAAAGAACATATACTTATTCAATCATAAAACCGCTACCAAAACCAATAGCCAAACCACATTTTATAGGTAGCATTATTCACATGCAAGGTTCTTAATAATCAATATTATATCCACACGGTCCAGACACATCCACAACTTTTGCTCAAGAAAAAACAGGGAAATCGTAAATTTGAGCCCAATTTCTGTTCAAACAGACTTTAAAGAGGTGACTTAAAAAAAATGCGCGCCCTACTGTCTTATTTTGGGCTATAACAACTTCATCTTCGAAATAAAAAAACTTCACTTTGATTTCCTTGGCAGCGCATGCACAATCAATCACAGTGACTTCAACTGCAGTAAAAATTCTTACCAGAACCTACACGACACACAGTCCTCTATCTTCCTGATCGACCTCTGTTTCAGCAGTCTTCTTCACGCAAATCACAGTAGTTATGCAGTTATCTTCAGGAAAGCGTGCCTCAAAGACTAATGGAGAAACCATGACCATAGCAAAGGCAAAATACAAAAAATTGATTATGTAAAACAAGGATCTTTGCTCACAACTACAGAGGGTATTCGATTATTATTACTGCAGTAAAATATGCCCGTAAAAAACCCAAACACAGTCACCCCAAACCTTGCTGCCGTCTATATAAAAAAAACTCTCAGTGCTACGCACGTTGGGCTCTCACAGCGCAACGAGAGCAGAGGATCACATCTCATAAAATCAACACAGAATCACTGAACTCAACACTTCTCAGCAACACAGAATCACTGAACTCAACACTTCTCAGCAGACTCTCAATGCTTTACTTGCATACAGCGGGCTCACACACTCAGCCCTCAACCTTCACTCACGGCTCACCAAAACTCACTCAGCTCACACCCTCAGCTCTGATACCATGAAAATATCGGAGGGTGCACAACACATCAACATCAACTCTGAAACACTGAACACAAGAACACGCCTCTATTCATCAGTTAACAGGTATATATACAAACTGGAGAAGTTTCTGGAGACGGGTTAAGTCGGTGGCTTACTGGAGAAGCTTCAATGAATCCGCCAACTTCATTAAATGCAGCCGCTGGTTTCTACTAGTTTCTAGATCCAGCATTAAATCGGGTGGTTGGAATTACATCTAGTTTGCAACAGAACGTTCAATGCAGATTTGCAAGGCTGCTGTCCCGATATCTCTTCAATTTTGCCGCTGGTTATCTTAGAGGTTCTTATGTTGCTCGAGCTATTGGCGCTGGCAAGCTTCATAATGTCTTGAACCTGCCAAGAAAATTGCAAAGTACTCTGTCAAAAATAAAATAAACTTAAAACGATGAGCGATTCATGTTGTCTTGTCAAAATTTACACATTTTTTCTTGATGCATTATATGTGTTGCTCAGATAAAAAAAAGACCACCTGAGCGGACATATCGTAAAACTTCGGCACTTCTGCTACAACGAACCGGCTGGAAATAGTGCCACAAATATATAGTTAGCCTCTGAACGTTTAAATCGCTTTCAATTGAAACAATTCCCTTAAAAATAATTCAATGGCAAATATCTGGACAAGAAAATACCTGGAATTCGGACTAGTGAGGCCAATTTCCGAAGACAAGCTTATATTTGATTCTATAACTCTTGGGTTTGAACCGAAACCGGTGCTTAATGGAAACAATTCCATAATTTCAACCCTCTTGTCCTCTGAATTTTTGTTCGATGAAATCAACTTTAGCATCATCTCAGGTTTTACTCTCGACAGATGTTGCATGACTGTTCCATTCATGAAAAATAGATACAATATCAGCAAAAACATTACTTCAAAACAAAAATGGAAGACAAATTTAATGAAAAAAACCATATTGCACTTATCAATCTGAAAACGCAGCGGTAAGAAAGACCGAGGGTGTTTTCAAAAGAAAGCATACATCTCGTCTTGGCTTGGTGATTTTTGGGACCGAATTCCAAACTATTACTGCCATCCACAACCGTTCCGTTTGTTTCGGAGGCGTTCTGAACACGTAAATACTCGAAAGCCACAGATCCATTTGGCAACATAGCTTCCAAACTCAATTGTTCTGACAAATCACCAAATTTCCACTGCAATAACCTACCCTTTTTCCAAAGGTATACTCCTCCAGGAGATCTATCAAAACCCCCAATAAATATAGACAATAAGAATTCAAGGGCATGATAAAAGCCTGCTAAGTACGCGGGGAAATATTATTGCTTTAATGAATGGAAATGGATAGCAACTTCAGCGGCTCCTCCAGTACCGACGTCCCTTTAGCCTGACCATGTGAACCACGTGCTCTGTTTTCCTTCACACCACGAGAGACTTTGCAACATCTCATATAACGGAGCCAGTGCGTAACTTGCATTATGCATATTCTCCGTATTTTCCACGGATTTGACGTGATGAATCCTACTGCGTCATTTATAGCATGGGAAAAAGATGGACTGAATTGTAGGTGGTTTATTGGTAGATTAGATCAGTTTTGATTTAATTTTTGGTTGCTAAGTTAGAAGTCATAATTTTGAATGAGTAATGTTAAGCTTTGTCATATTGTATTTATTTTTGCTTTCTGGAAATGTTTTTTATATTATAAAAAATTAAAAAAAATGTAAAGGGTATGTTTTAAAAGATAAATTAAAAGATAAAAGAATAAAAAAAGTTAAAAAAATGAAAATATATGAACTCCAAAAATAAAGAAATCATGAAAGTGTGCAAGTCTAAATGTCACTATTATTTATTTTTATGCATAATAATGATTGTGTGCAACTTGTTACTTATGCCACTATCTATGGTAATCAAACAGTTTAATCTTGGTTATTTCATGATTTGAATTTCATGTTTATAGATTAGAGAATAAAATCTGACCAAACAGTGTAATTTTGGTAGATCATAGTTAGGTAGAAAAATAAAAGAAGCTCATAAGCTAGCTATATCTGAGCTCTTAAATGATATAATGCTAGAATTAGATAGTTTTCTTTATGAAAGAAAAATAGATGAATAAGGGTTTGCTAGCATAAATGCACCCTAAGAAATGAAGAAAATATGTTAGAGTTAAGAAATGGGTAAGTAGAAGAAAGTTTGTTGAATTACAAAGTTACTTGGATCAAGACACATGCATCATGTTTAAGTACATCTTTCAACATGTATGGTCAATTATGGAAGCAAAGAAAAAGGTTTACAAGTTCACATAATTAACTTCCCTTCATTCACTTTTCCCCATTACTTACTAATTTTCTATCTTCAAATATTTTCTAAGTACTTTTAATCCTACAAGTCAAGTACTTTTAATCCTACAAGTCGAGAGCCTTAGAGTATTTCTTTGGCTTTTGGAGGGACCGGACCCTCAACTTAATGACTTATGGACTCAAGTGTGAGAATCCCCTTCATAAATAGATTCCTCCTTCAAAAAATCCATTTCCCCTCATTACCCTAAGAAAAACCCATTTTCCTAAGGTTAAACACCATTTACCCAGGAAAAGTAATAAAACCCCCATATAAACCCTTTTCCCAAGGTTAAATTCCATTTACCTAGGAAAAGTAATAAAACCTCCATATAAACCCCTTTCCCAAGGTTTAAATTTTATTTACGTAAGGAAAAGTAATACCCCCCGTGTAAATCACTTGCCGCACAAAAAATTTACAAAAGGCCTTTAATCCTAAGTATAAATTCGAATTGCAACAATATATACACTTTACCCCTTTTCACTTAGGAAAACCCATTCTGTCATCGCTTTCGTATTAATTCTTAATTTTATTATATAAACCCATTATAACCCTTTTCCCCATATTAAATTAAAACCCCTATATAAAATACCCCAACCCCTTAGTTTTAATAAAAACTAATATGAATACTCATATCCCGCTACAACAACACTTAAGTTTACCTAACTTCGTTAAAACTTAAGTTAACCCCACCCCATCACCTAATCTTATCATTAGGCGAAACCTGATAACTTTAAACCTGTGGTTTAAGCCGAAACTAATCCCAAATCGTCGTGATTAAACAATGGGCCTCCTTTCAATCCCCATTCATTTTCCCCACGCAGCTCTCCAACCCTACTACCGTCTGATCGTAATCCCGCATATCTAACGGCCCAAAGCCATATCAGCCGGGGTCGATGGACTGCGTTCACCTGCCTGATAAGGTAGTTTTCACTTGACCCCCAATGGCTACGTGTCGCACCCTGAAGCACATCAGGTGACCCCTCTTCAAAACAGCTCACACCTCTAAAGAGGTGCGACGGACCTCCAATATTGCTTCCCCGTCGCTCCGATAAACCGCTTGTCCTCCATAAATATTAATTTCACGCCATATTTCAAAAGTTTTCCTGTTAAAGTTTAAACCCCAAGAACCCTTGTTTTCTCGTCTTTCACCCGTTTTAATGTGTAAACCTATGAAACCCTCCATCGCCACCCTAAGCCTCTGTGATTTCCCATCCAATTTTGTCCAAAACATTGCCCTGAGACCTTTCCCAAGCATCCTTGTGCCAGAGAGCCATCAAGCACCCTTCATGAAGATCTGTGTTTTTTTTTTAAATATTGGATTTTTCAGGTTATCAGACTAAGATCAGAGCTTGGATAAACAATTTTGATACTAGTCAAAGAACCTGTTTATTCCAATACTCAAACCAGAAACTTGTTAAAAGACCAAATTTAGAAGAAGAAAACCAGTTATACATGTGTAGAATATGAAGACCCTTACACACAGAGCCGAGAAGAAGACAAAGAACAGAGCAGTGACAATTTAGAATAAAATAACCAGACCATAAATGCAAATGAATAAAAAACACTGAAACTTGATCAATATCCACTTCCAATTGCTGATACACATAAAAAACATAATAATTTACTGTTGAAACACATAGTAAAAGGTAAATTGTAACAGTGAAAGGAAGAAACACAGAAACGATAAAGACAGGTCATCAAAGTGAAAAAGTATTAGTGACAGAGAGTATCAGATAAAAAACAGAAGTAACTAAAGTCTCCATCGTAAATTATTCAAACAGCAAGAGAATAAAGAGGTAAAAACAAACCATAACAGCTAGCAACACCACAATAAAAGGGACAGCATGAAGCAGTTCATTCGCTGCCTCTTGTTGAGTGCATATAAGGTGTTTTTAAAAACTCCTAATTGTCTCACATTAATCATCAACCTAGGTACGTCTTTCTGTTCCAAGAGTGTACATAATATGTGCAAATGCTATATCTAGTAATGATTTAAGATAATTTATTAAATTCAATACAAGAGTAAACGGATCAAATCATAAATCTCAAGCTTGTAACTTCAAGGAGAATA
Source organism: Pinus taeda (assembly GCA_000404065.3). Lineage (NCBI taxonomy): Eukaryota > Viridiplantae > Streptophyta > Pinopsida > Pinales > Pinaceae > Pinus > Pinus taeda. Next base: position 37,418 of record APFE031131030.1, read on the forward strand.
ATCTATATAAGCATCAAAACTCAACCTTAATCAAAACCAAGACTCAATCTTAATCAAGAGATTCTAATTGCAATTGCATCAACCGAGTGCACCTAGCAATAACAGAGCTCTTTCAGCTGAATGTAACCTACTACATAGGAATAAAGCATCCAGTCTAATCAATAACGCTCTATATTTTAATGAACAAGAAATAATTCACATCTATTGATTAATTCAACCCACGACATAAATAAATGAAATCAATTGACAGAATTAAGAAGTAATGAAATAAATACATGAAATCCACACCAATGAAAGTAAATTGATTGTAAAACTATAAAGCAGAATAATTAAACTTGCAGTAAAGGAAAAGTAAATGTATAACACAGGGAACAACAGTGAAATCCACGAGTGAGCAGGCTCAAGCCGCCAGCGAATACTCCTTAACTACTTCAGAATATCACGAGTGAACAACAACTCAAATTATGTATTAATCATCAAATTCAAATGTCATTACAATGCGCTGTGCTCTTCAAAATCACGCTTTGTATATTAAAATTACAACCTTTTCAAAAAGGCGAGAAGTTCCCCTTTATAATCAAGAAGTAAAAGAGAAATGTGATTCCTCAAGATTAGGAGATCCTGAGGAATTCACAACTAAATGCTATTCCTCTTGATTCATTTCTTGATTCGTCTGCATAAGACATGCTCATTTTCCCTTATTTAGCATTTGTTGTTCAATATTTTGAACAACAACTGTTCCCTTTGCCAATTTTTGCATAAAAAACAATGAAAGTTAGTTTTGCTAGTCAAGTCGTATCAAAAGCAATTTCAGTCATTTCTTATCGAAATTTTATCAACATCTTACTACATCAAGGCACAAATGCATAAAAAAGAGGAAAAAGACAGTGTAATCATGAGTAAACTTATACTTATTGTATGACTCAACATACTCTCTTGCGTACCTTGTTTCATGTCCTCATGAAAAATAAGTAGTTCCTATGTAGTGCAGTTAGAGAGTAAAATGGAAAACATGTTTCTTTATCAAACCTGAAACCTTGTTGTCGTTTTAATCTTGAAAAGGTTGTTTCTTCCTGTCCTTCAGGAAACTCATAGTCGGAACGATATCCTTCACGAGGATACCAAATAATAGGACTCCTATATCGACATCCCAACCAATATGGTGCTTCCCTCAAGATAATATTGATGTATGTGGCCAAACGGCTTGCAACAACTTTGAAGTTCCTGTAGTTAAATGGTTCTCTTTTCTTGACACTATTAGTTGAGATTTTCCATCTCATCTTGGATGCAATCAAGGACCTTTCCTGAATGGAGAGGAAATATGCCCTTCCCGTTTGCACGATTTCCTTATGTATAGGCCCCAAAATCTTAATCATGCCCTCCTGTGTCATAAGCCTTTTGTGTTTAATAAACATTTGCAAAGGGTGAGTAGGCTCGCTTCTTATCCATAAATCCATTTCATATTATTTTCTCTGGAAAGAGTTACAAGCCTTAAACCACTTAAGTTGATTAATCGCAAAGGAAATAAAAGCTTGAAACTGAATGTCCCCAACAAAAGGGCTAGGATTCTTATCTACCTCCTCTTATAATACCAAATTATGTAAATAAAATTAAAAAAGAAGACACAGAATTTTTACCCCATGCTCTTTACAGTAACTTATAAATGCTTTAGTTGATTTTAATTCTATTGTTTTGCCAGCCTTTACGGCTTTAATCTTCAACAATAAGTATCTTTCTAATAGAAACAGGGCATAGTTCGTAGCAGGAGACCCGCAAGATAAGACATCTGAATATAGCAAGAAAATGGTGTCAATCTGACTCATGACCTTGTCCAGCTTAGACTTTACCTTCTGCAACCTTTCTTCCACCTGCCTAAACCTAGCAAAAGTTTCATCCTCTATTATAGTCAACTCTCTGAATTTCTTTTGCAACTCCTGATAACTCTACAACGGAACTGTCTCCTTCCTACATTGCTTTAAAGCAAGTTGGGCTTGCGCTAGTTCCTCCTGTAACTTCAAAAGAATAGGATCACTGCTTGAAGGGGTGTCCCTAAATTTTTATTTAGTTTGGGTGCCTGTGCTGTGAGAGAGTATACCCCCGATTTGGGTTCTTTTATTATGGGAGGACCAACCCTCCGTCTGGGTTATTTTATTGTGGGAGGAGAAACCCTCCATCTAAATTCTTTTATTGTGGGAGGACCAACCCTCCGTCTGAATAGCTATATCCATTAAGTTTGCATGCAAATTTGTTTGGGTGGCTACCGTTTGAGTAGAAATAGGTTCAGTGTGGGTTTCTGTTGCCCTGCCCTAACATATTTCTATTTGCGTGGCCATAGTGACTACCTCAGGAGTAGTGCTCTGAGCCTCTCTATTTGTAGTTTCTTTCAATTTTCGATGTAACCTTCTAAGTATCTTCTGAAGATTTTGGTATTTCTTCCTCAACTTCTTTAGTTTTGTTTCAACTACTCACTTTTTTTGAGGAGCCTTCTTTGTAAGAACGAGTTTGTCAATACCCTCTGTATCTAAGGGTTCTTGGTGCTCGTCATGGTTGTGCTCCAATATAACTGTGTGACCAGACTGGTTATCGGATTCGTGAATAATTTTTGTGTTCACTCCCACTTCCTAGTCTACAGCTTCTGGAGAAAGCAGAATTTTTGTATGACCATAATCTCCCGAGGATTGAGCTTCCATCAGGTTAGGATCAAGTGATCCTTTAGGTTGCATGTATGCATTCAAATTTTCCAGGATCTGTGCCATCCCTTCGTCAAAATCCTGCGAAACATCAACTTGGGGGTTCATAGGTGGTGTTTGAGGAGGCCCTGCTTCATTGTCCAGTTCATCATCAAAATGTTATACTTCCTCTTGTTATGAGTCAAACTTATGTTCTTCCTCGGGTTCTTTTTTCGAATTGGCTTCTTCCTTAGGTTCTTGCTTAGAATTGCATTGTTCCTTTGGGTCTGACTCAGAGACCTGTACATTGATTGGACTAGATGGCTCCCCTGGTCGTTCGGCACTACCCTGAGGCTCTACAAATGCATTTTGGACTATTTTTAACCTTGTAGACGGCTTGCACTTATGAGGTTCAATTTTTGAATGAGCAGTCCTTTTCCTCTTTGGAATAGGGTTCTGCTGACTAATTTCCAAGATTGTAGAGTTTTGGGTCTGCTGGCCGATTTCCAAGGCTGCAACATTTTGGATTACAGGGTCTTGAAGAATCTCTAGAGGTGCTATGAGACCATCCCAAGTTAAGTTTTGTTGAACAAGATTATGACTAACAATTAGTCTAATCAAACCATGGTGGCTGACTATAGTTTCGGGGTGCCTAGCCCGTTTTACTCTATCAGTGGTATCATGCAACAATGAATTCAATAAAGATGGCAAATTAACAATGAGCTTTTATTTTAAAACATCTAAGAGTTTGAGTTGTCGTGGTATTACCACATCTCGTCGACCATCATAGGTAATGTACCTCTGGACAACACTTGCCAATTCACGCCATGGTTCTCCCAGAGAAGACGGTTGAATACCCTTGCATTTTCTGGTTAATTCTTCACCTGAATCTCTTAAAATATTCACCGTGTCATGCAACATTACGTGATTTTTAGGCCATACAACCCCTTCTACCGACAACCTAGACACTTTAGCTATCACAACTTTTGATACTGTGATTCTTCTTCCTTTCACCATGGACTGCCCATTATGTAAGTGCTGTAAGAATTTGATAGAAACTTCACTGCGAGGGGCCTGAAGCCTCGTGAAATATGACATCCATCCTGCACGCACCAGAATCTCCCTAGCTCTGTCAGAAATTTCCAATACTAAAGGTTCTTAGCGCACTAATTTTCCACCCATAATGCTCGAATTCTTCCTACAATTTCAAAAAATTAACACAACAAGAAAGACGCAACAGAAAACAACAATAGCAAAAAACATGCAGCAAAGAACAATAATGGTGAGATAGAACAACAAGTAGATGTAATAGCTAAGTTTCATAATGTTAAGTGGCATTTCCATGAGAATTAATATTATTAATTCAAGGACTATCATATTGCCACATGCAGTTTGATCATGGGGTACCGTAGAACATATGATGTCTAATAAAATAAATACAGCGCATGCAAAGGTGTAATGGGAGTCCTCCCCCTCCTTCAAATCAGAGGTCACCTATGACCGAATAGAAGGGAAGTGTTGTTCTAACGGCAAGGCAAGAGGGTGAAGGGTACAACAGTAAATGAAACAGAGTACACATATCAATGACGAGACGACAAGAGGTATGGTTATAATCAGAGCAGAGTGTGTAAAGGTAGTTATGAATAAGAGATAAGACGCTTTGGGTCGATGATAGGTTATGCGAAAAGAAAAGGACAAAAATATGCCAAAAAGATGCTCTGCTAACTGTATTTCTAGTCAAGAATGATACGATTAATAAAAAAAACATTATCTCATGCATAAAAGTTCTAAATAGGAAATAATTAAGGAAATAATTTCTCCGATAAAGAGAAAGAATAAGAAGAGGGTATTATAATAATTATTGACGTTAAAATATCACTTCAATACCATAAGCAGAGCCTCTGCTACCAGTAGGCATCCATAGCCTCAGCAAGGTTGCTTTTTAACCCATATGAGCCAGGATCCTCAATTTATAAGTGGAAAATTCCATTGTTGTTGTACATAAGAGATCAGTGTGCTGGCATGGTACCCAGATGACCACACTGCCATTCACTGGGATGTAGCAAAAGTGATCAGGTTGGCTCGTGATGAGACCTCTTGTTCTAAGGATATTCTAACTGTCTAATGGATTATAACCCTGGTGTGATGGCCATAGTGGGAATGCCACTTTGCTACAACCTTATGAACATGGTAGGCTGGCTCTTAATGAGACCCCCTATCCTCCATCTGTAAACAAAATTTTGCTATTATTACATATGTTCATGATACATAGGGAAGCTCAATATTTCTTACGAGGAGGGATGGTGGGAGAAGTTAAACATGTCAATAGAAAAAGTATACCCATAGGCTTATTTAGTATAGACAGAGAAGATTATAACCAGGAGGGGCAGAACCAGCATGGCATTCAAGATGATCAATTAATATCGGGTACAACAGAAAACAATGCAGTAGGATAGTATATAAATAACTGTGTCCATTTTCTTGAAAAGAATCTATCATCAATAGGATGTCCTATTAAAGATCATAACGTTAATGGTATTAACTCTGTTCAATAGGATCCATAATTCTTGCCCTCATAAAAATAGTGTACTTCATGCAATGAAAAGAAAACAAAATGAACAATAGAAGAAAAATCGGGCTAAGATAAGCTAAGAGCAATCACACAAAAGGAAAAGAAGTGTTGTTCAGTAGATTGAACAACAGTTGTTCAATTAAATGAACAAAAAACAATGCAAAAAGAAAAGAAGTTTTGTTCAATAGATTGAATAGCAAAGTAATCGTAAGAAAAAAGTGATGTTCAAAAGTTTGAACAACAGGGCATCGTAAGAAGTGATGTTTAATAGATTGAATAGTAGTTGTTCAAAAGATTGAACAACAAAACAATCGTAAAGAGAGAAAGTGTTGTTAAAAAAAAAATTGAACCGTAAAATACACAAAATAAAAGTGTTGTTCAAAAGTTTGAACAAAAAAACACGCAAGAAAAAGGTGTTGTTCAAAAGATTGAACAACAGAACACAAAAAAAATAAGAAGTGTTTTTTAAAAGATTGAACAACATTTGTTCAAAAGATTGAACAACCGAACACGTAAAAAAAGAAAGTGTTGTTCAAAAGTTTGAACAACAACTGTTCAAAAGATTGAACATTAGAACATGAAAAAAAAATGTGCTATTCAAAAAATTGAACAACAGTTGTTCAAAAGATTGAACAACAGAACACGAAAAAAAAGAAAGTGTTGTTCAAAAGATTGAACAACAGAACACAAAAAGAAAGAAAGTGATGTTCAAAAGATTGAACAGTAGCTGTTCAAGAGATTGAACAACAAAATACGAAAATAAAGAAAAGTGTTGTTCAAAATATTGAACAACATAACAAGTAGAGAAAAAGAGGAAAGAAAATGAAATGAAATCAGCAATCATATTTACATATTTTACAATGAAGAAATAACTTTTATCAACATGAAACTGTCGAGGGATTGCCCCCTTCAGCTAAAACTTGCATGGTGGGGTCCTCACGTATCTGCTGATAAAAAGATTCTCCGGTAAGTGGTTTTTGGTAGAGGTGCATCCAATGCCCATTTGCTTTAAAAGAATAACCAGACCCATCAATGGTGGTTAGTGTAAGGGTGCCATTTTCATGTACTTTCTTTATTTTGTAAGGGCCTAGCCATCTAGTCTACAATTTGCCCAGAAATTCTTGGAACCTGGAATCATACAGAAGTGCCCAGTCGCCCTCATGAAATGTCTTTTTCTTAATAAGGGCATCGTGCCATTTGGCTCTTTGTTGTTGAATAAGTGTAGTATGTTGTAGAGCCAATAGTCGAATTTCATCTAATTCATTCATTTGATGTAACCTGTTAACCTTGGCTTCAGTTAAGTCCAGTCCTACCTCATGGGCTATCCTTAGTGTTTGTATTTCAAATTCTATGGGGAAAATGGGTTACTTACCAAATACCAGTTGATATGGAGAGTATCCAGTAGTGTTTCTCCAAGTTGTGCGATACACCCACAATGCCTCTGGCAGTCGAGTATTCCAGTCTCACCTATGCGATGAGACTGTCTTCGTTACAGTAGATTCAATAACTTTGTTGGTGCTCTCCACCTGCCCGTTTGCCTACGGGTGATACAGAGAAGTAATTATGTGTGTAATGTGATAATTTTTCAGTGTAGCAACGATCTTGTGACCCACGAATTGTGGCCCCCCATCAATAATTACTTCTCTGGGTAAACCATACCGCATAAAAATATCAAAAAGAAAGTTAATAATAGTTTGCTCTGTTTCTCTTGGGCTACTGCTTCCACCCACTTAGTTATGTATTCTGTTGCAACCAATATATATGATTTCTGGTTAGATGGTTTGATCGGCCCAACGAAATCTAATGCCAAACGCTCAAAGGGTTCTATCACCAGCTATGGATGCAGGGGCATTTAATCAGATTGCCCAGGGCAGCCCATCTTTTGGCAACTATCGCATGCCTGGACAAATTTCTTAGCATCCTTAAAAATAGTGGGCCAGTAGTAGCCCATTTGTAGAATTTTATGTCCAATTCTACGGTCTGCAAAGTGTCCACCACAAGGTCCATCATGGCAAGCTTTTAAGATGTCATAAATTTCGTCCTCCCTGATGCACTTGCGGACGTGCATATTAGCCCCTATGTGGAAAAGATATCCTCCAATTCAGGAGAAATGAGTGCTGCACTCCACAATCAATTTCCTTTCTCTAGGTGTTAGATGTTTGGGCAATTTTCCCACCGCTAAGTAATTCACCACATCTACATACCACGATGTTTTTACGACCACAACAAACAAATGTTCATTTGGGAACTGATCCTCCACCGCCATTGTATCGTTTGTTCTTGGCACTAGGGAGAGGAAGCCTGCCACAAGGTTCTCCTTCCCTGGTCGATCCCTTATAGTTATGTCAAATTCCTACAAAACAAGTAACCAACGTGTCACTCTTCCATTTGTGAGGTTTGTTGGCTAAATATTTAATAGCTGAGTGATCAGTATACAGAAAGACATGATATCCAGTTATATAGTGTCTAAATTTGTTTATAGCATAAATAATAGCTAGAAACTCTTTTTCTGTAACTGTATAGTTCAACTCAGCAGGAGTTAGGTTTTTGCTGATGTAATATATAGCGTAGGGTTTCTTATCTTCTTCTTGACCAAGAAAAACTCCAATAGCGGTATTTGATGTATCTGATCAAATCTAGAAAGGTATATCCCAATTGGGCCCTCGTAATACTAGTGTTGTCGATACTAACCGTTTAAGATCTGTGAAGGTAGTGTCACATTTATCAGTCCATATTAAATCAACATTCCCTGTCAAGGCATATAAAGGTGCAACAATCTGCGAAAAATTCTTTATAAATTTACGATAATATCCAACAAATCCCAGAAAACTACGTACCTCTGTTTGAGTGCAGGGAGTAGCTCATAAGAGGATTACCTATATCTTTGTTGGATCTACCTAAATTCCAGCTGCTGAAATGTAATGACCCAAAATCAGGCCCTCTATCATCATCATATGACATTTCTCATGACTTAAGCATAACCTAGTAGCAATACATTGTTCTAGGACTTTCTCCAATGTTTGTAATGCCTGATCAAAGTCATCCCCATAGGGTGTAAAATCATCCATGTACACCTCCAATCCTGCATTTATCAAGTATGCAAAAATGCTGAGTATGGCTCTTTAGAATGTAGCAGGTGCGTTGCACAATCCAAAAGGCAATACCCTGTAAGTGAATGTTCCCCAGGCGTAGGTGAAAGTAGTTTTATCCTGGTCTTCAGGGGCAATCTGAATTTGGTTGTAGCCATTGAACCCATCCAAGAAAGAGAAGAATTTCTTACCTGCCAGTGTATCTAGGACCTGGTCGATAAATGGAAGGGGAAAATGGTATTTTTGTGTTGTTTTGTTGAGTTCTCTGTAGTCAACGCATATCCTCCATTTTCCATTCTTTTTGGGGACAACTACTAATGGAGAAACCCATTTACTGTTAGATATAGGATATGTAAAATTCACATCTATTAGTTTTTGAAGTTATTCTTTCACAATATCCTTTAGATGAGGATGTAATCTACGCTACGGTTGTCGAATGGGTCTCGCATAATTTTCAATGTAGATGTGGTGCATGCATAACTGAGGGTCAATCCCTTTCATGTCTAGGTAGTCCCATACAAAAGCCCCTTTGTATTTCCTAAGGACTTGGATAAGTTTTTGTTGTTGGTCGCTACTAAGATTATTGTTAATGTTCAAGATCTTTCCTTGCTCGATTTCGATAGGTTTGCTATTATAGATAGTGGTGGTTGGTATTGGTTGGTCATTGATACCTCTCAAGTAATCTTCTTCAATCTCATTGTCAAGGACTACTTTAATCATGTGACATCTCAAATTAGACAACGCAGCAGGGTGATTGATAAAAGTATTAATGACATCGTCTTCTGTTTGGTTTTTGAATTCAAGGGCATCTGCCACAGTCAATGGTGAATGAATATTTTATGTTAAATATATTAAAGTTGTTTCTGAGTTTTTAAAATGGTTAGGCTTGGCTGAGCGGGAGGGTATAAGACTAGATTCTTTACATTATTTCCTCGGTTATGGTCATACTTCCTGTCCGACAGCTTATATAAGCATCAGCTATTGCTAGCCAAGGCCTTCCTAATATTAAGGGATGTCCATCTAGCCAGTTCCTAGGGTTAATAATAAAAAATTGTCAGATATACCCAAGTTTCTACAAAAACCATCACATTTTGTAATGTTCCTTCTGGCTTAATGAAAGAACGGTCGGCAAGTTCTAGCAAGGTAATAGTTGGTTCTAAGGCTATGATGCCAATAATTTCACAAGTTGTTGTTGTGAGAATGTTAATGGCTGCCCCTAAATCGAATAAAGCATTGGGAAAAGAGTGACCATTTATTTCGACTACGACAATGGGGTTTCCCGAGTCTTCGTATTTTACAGGTGGCTCTTTGCCTAGTAATAAATCAGAGAAAGTCCCAACAACATGGACAGTTGGGGTTATTTTTGTTTTCCTCACAGACCTCTTTACACACAATTCTGTGATAGTTTTAGCATATATCAGAATGTCTTGAATAGCCTGGAGGAGGGGTATTTTTATACAGATATTTTTGAGTTCACCTAGAAGATCAAAATTAGGATATTCAATTGGTCGAGGTATTATCAATCTTTCTGGGAATGGGGGAGAAGTAGTTATGATTTGTTAAGGATCCTTCTGCCTGACTGTATGTTCTCCCTGCATTGTTTGCTGGCTATCTACAGTCAAAGGCTTATCCGGATATGTCTCTTTGGTTTCAGGTTGTAGATTTTTATCCTCATCTGGAGTAATTATGCGTCCAGATCTTAACTTAAGTTCATTACATTCTCTCGACTCAACTTCAGGGTCCAGAATCTCAATAATTTGTACTGACTTGATGGGTCTGTTGTTAGGATTTGGATTTGGTTGAGCTGGGAGTTGTGGCTATATATTAGATTGAGGATTTTGCTGCAATGTGTAAGGTGCTGGTAAGGTTGGTTGAGATGGAGGAATTGTTCCCATATTAGGTTGGTTTATGGATCGTTGCCAATTCGGTTGCCACTTCTGATTTTGTGAGGTAGAAGGGGACCATTGAGAGGAATGGGGGTTACTCTACCATAATGGTGGAGGGTAAGAGGAATTTGACCAATTTGATTGATTGGGCCGTGATGCCATAGAAAAGGCTTGAGGTGGCCAACTAGAGAAAGGTGGTCGGTTCTGCCATGCTGTCCCTGGATACTGCTAAGAATTATATTGTGAGGAAAGAAAGAATGAAGAAGGGTCTTTAGGCATACCTTCACATCATGCTTGCCATTTACAATGCTGGTTCATTAAACATATTAGTTCCACTTCCTCTTCGGCTACCTTGAAGACTGCTTTTAATCCAGGAAGCAATGGACAACTTTCCGTAGCATGATCCTTGGTGCAAATGGCGCATGTTTGTATCATATCTTGCGGAAATTCTCTATGGTAGTGTTTCTTTCTGCAACGTGGACAGAAAATAGCCAGGTTTTTTCTCCTTCAGTCTATTTTTGTTTGGTTTGCATGATATCTAGTTGTGTTGTCAGGGTCCCTAAGATATCAGCCTTGAAATCTTCCAACAAATTGCCAATTTCAACTCATGTAATGCTTCCTCCTGAGGTTCTATTATCTCTAGTGATCGCATCGCACCCGATTGGTTTCAGCCTTGTACTGCCTCTGGAACATCTGATACACAATTGTACAATATTGTCATAATCCTCTTGATAAATATCCCCTTTCCCCATTAAGTTTAATGTTTCTACCCATTGGTATTTCATACCTTTAATCATTGTGGTTTTAAGAACTTCAAGGGGTAGATTTGCATAAGGATATCTTTGTAGATTATATTGAAAACTTTCTACATATTCTTCAAGAGTCTCGTTAGTCTTATCTACCATTTGAAAGATTTCATGCTTCAGTTCTCTAGTTCGGCAAGAATTTTGGTATTTTTTTAGAAAGGCTATTTTCATTTGTTCCCAGTCATTAATGGTACCTCCACCAAGCCCCATAAACCAACGCATAGCTACTCCCTTCAAAGTAGAGGGAAACAACTTCAACTTCTTGGGGTTGGTAGTGTAATCATAACCGCTACATAAAACATCGAATTCAAAAAGGAATGCATCGAGATCCTCTTAAGTTAGCTCATGAAAGGTAGGAATATTCTGTAATGGGATAGCTTTCATGGGAGCATGACAGTTCTGTCAACAATAGGGTATTGTAATTTAGAGGTTTGAGGTTGTCGTTGATTACTGGCCATTTGGTAAAAGATATGCCAATACTCTTAAGGGATTTCCAGAGCTGGAGATTTGTTCGTGGGGGGGCTAAAAGAGACTTGTAAATTGATTTTAATAGCACTTCCTTGGTCCAAAATACTGGGGGTCCTCTGTTCAACCACTGTTTGAAGAGATTTGGGTTCTGATCATTTAGTCCTTTCAGTATTACCTGTTTCTCCTTCTCCTTCACAGAGATTACAAGGATTCCCTTCTTATAAAGGGATAAACTGCAAATTTTCAGTGTTCTGAAAACTTTGTTCAGACCCTTTAGTCCTACTGTGAATCTCAATGTTAGCTGCATATGGTGATCTTGCAGCCTGAAGGGCTACAATAGGATTTTTTGTGGAAACGATTCGAGGTCCTACTGATGATTGAGACTCAGCTTTTCGTATGATCTTGTCAATGAAGGTTAATCGTCCAAGGGTCACTGGTCCCTTGGATTTTTCAGATTTGGATAGAGGAATTATATATTTTTCTTCTCTTTTCTTCTTATTCATTCATACAAAAATAAAAGCATTCGTTTCTACTTGAATTCCTACACAATTTTGTTGAAAAATGAGCAAGGGAGCAAGCACTTTACTTACTTCTACGCAGTTTCTTACCTTCCGTTTTTAAGACCCAATTCTTTCACAGCAAATAAACATCAAATTTTTATTTCTACTTCAATTCCTACCCAATTGTGCTGAAAAGCGGGCAAGGGAGCAATCACTTTACTTACTCGTACGCAGGTTCTTACCTTCCATTTTTAATACCCAATTATTTCCCAGCAGCAACTATCAAACATACATCACTTTCTGTGAAATGGAAACACTCTCCCCGGCAACGACACCAAAATGTTGGGTGCATATAAGGTGTCTTTAAAAACTCCTAATTGTCTCACATTAATCATCAACGTAGGTACGTCTTTCTGTTCCAAGAGTGTACATAATATGTGCAAATGCTATATCTATGGAGAGTAATGATTTAAGATAATTTATTAAATTCAATACAAAAGTAAATAGATCAAATCATAAATCTCAAGCTTGTAACTTCAAGGAGAATAATCTATCTAAGCATCAAAACTCAACTTTAATCAAAACCAAGACTTAATCTTAATCAAGAGATTCTAATTGCAATTACATCAACCAAGTGCACTGTAGTAATAACATAGCTCTTTTAGCTGAATCTAAACTACTGCATAGGAATAAAGCATCCAATCTAATAAATAACGCTCTATCTTTTAATGAACAAGAAATAATTCACATCTAATCATTAATTCAATCCACGACATAAATAAATGAAATCAATTGACATAGTTAAGAAGTAATGAAATAAATACACGAAATCCACACCAATGAAATTAAATCGACTATAAAACTATAAATTAGAATAATTAAACTTGCAGTAAAGGAAAAGTAAAAGTATAACACAGGGAACAACAGTGAAATCCATGAGTGACTGGGCCCAAGTCACCAACGAATACTGCTTAACTACTTCAGAATATCACAAGTGAACAGCAACTCAAATTATGTATTAATCATCAAATTCAAATGTCATTACAATGCGTTGTGCTCTTCAAAATCACGCTCTGTATATTAAAATTACAACCTCCTTTTAAAAAAGGCGAGAAGTTACCCTTTATAATCAAGAAGTGAAAGAGATAAATGTGATTCCTCATGATCAAGAGATCCTAAGGAATTCACAACTAAATGCTATTATCAGACAACATTCCAACTTGTGCTGATCCTCTTGATTCATTTCTTGCTTCGTCCGTATAAGACGCGCTCCTTTCTCCTGTTTAGCATTTTTTGTTCAATCTTTTGAACAAAAGCTCTTCCTTTGCTGATTTATGTATAAAAAACAATGAAAGTTTTTCTAGTCAAATCATATCAAAAGAAATTTCACTCATTTCTTATCGAAATTTTATCAACATCTTATTACATCAGGGCACAAATGCATAAAAAGGAGGAAAAAGATAGTGTAATCAAGAGTAAACTTATACTATTGTACGACCCAACACCTCTATCCTCCTACGAGATGATATTTTCTATTTTCCTTGATTAAATCTCAAGTTAGTTTGAGATATTTGTAATAACACCTTATTATAAATACTTCACAAATTGAAGTATGTAGGGTGGATTCTTAGACATTTCTTTAGACTGCTTGATTGAAAGACTGTAAAAGCTATTGGAGCATTGACTAAGCCAACAAGATGGATTGGTGAATAAAGACAAGATATTTCAAAGGATTTATGTGCAGAGTGAAGTGTAGACAAGTATTTTCTCACGTTGTTGTTATCTCTTAAAGTTTTCATGTTGTTGATCTAAATATGGATGCCATAACTAGAAGTATTATATCAGAATTTGTTTAATTACACTTTGCTATAACAGTTAGGAAAATATATGTTTTCTACAAATAATCTAAATTAAAGAATTCTTAATTGCTCCTTAGTTTAGGTTGTTTCTTTTAATCTATAGCAATGGACTTTTAATTGCCCTTGGTTTCCAATTACCCCCTATTCCTTGTTTCAATCCCGGTCTGAGAATTCTTAATTGCTCTCTCACCCTGGTTAAAACCTTCTCCATCCCTCTAGCCTAAAGACCTACACTTTATTATGCTATCTTGCCCTTTGAACATTCCCTTTAATGAGTTGATCTAGTTTTGTTGCCCTTCTTTTGACTCCATATGCCCAATGGCTTAGAGACAACATTCTATCAATCTGTTTCAAGGCTTCCACCACCCAATCTTGAATACAAATAAAAAACCCTCTTGAAATTTCATAACTAGACTATTATCGAAACAAACAAAGCTAAATCATATAGAGAGAGCCCTCTCTGAGCATTAGGAAAGCTAGGTCCTGATCTCCAAAAGTTGTTGGTGGTCACCCCGGGGATCTCCTTCTTTAACCTTAGGAAATCACTGGGTGATAACATAGTGGCGACTCTGCTGGGGAGAACTAACATTTTCTTCAGAAATATTTTATAGGTTTAGATTTGATCTGTGATGGTGGACATCGATCAAACACACAAAGGTTAAAATCATCCACTTGGCAACTCCAAGTCAATTCTACAATGAAGGCTCCACTAGAGGAATGAACCTGAAAGAACTATGTGAAAATACCAGGCTTTTAACTTGGATTGTTATCCAAGACATTATGTTCTTTCTCATTGATAAAGTTTTTCAATGTATATTGTATTTTAGAGAAGATTATAAATTAATTTTTTATTATTTCACTTTAAAAGTTGTAGATATAAAGTCTCTTTACACATTTGAACAATAGTCTTCTAACTCTTATGAAGATCATTTTCCAATTGAGGAGCATCAAACAATCAAGACTAATCATACATTCCTTGTACATATTCCAGTACCTCATAAAGTTCCTAATAGATATAAGGCACTCATCTTACCTCCTACACTCCATGCTTTCCCTAACAATTATTACAAGTATCTCCCTAGGTTTGATGGAGAAAATGGTATCACTGCTCAAAAACATATTCAAGGTTTTGAGAATTATCTAGACTTATTTGAAATTGATGAAGATGATGTTATTATCAAGCTTTTTGCTCTTTCTTTGCAAAGCAGAGTGAAGATTTGGTTCAAGAATTTACCTATTTCAAGCATATCAAACTTCCAACAGTTTGTCAAAATTCTCCTTAATAGATGGATAATCAAAGTCAATTTTCTTGTGATCATAGAAGAATATAATCGGTTAAAAAGACAGTTAGATGAAACAATACAACAATTTTCAGACAGATTTAATCAAGCCTATTATTCAATGCCATCAAATATAAGACCTCCCCCTAATTCAACTCTTTTGCATTACCCAAGAGCATTTGATCTAGAGATAGAATTTCAGCTAAGAGAAAGAAACCCCTCAACACTGGAATAGATGTAGAAGCTAATCTGCAAATTAGAAGAGAAAATTTGAAAGTAGAAGCAGGGGAAAACAACACTGCAGAGGAAAAACTCAACATTTTGATGAAGAAAATAGAGGAAAGGATGCGGAAGATCACCATGAAACATGATTTTTTTGCTCAAAATCACCATGAAATGTTTATTCCACAACAAGAAGAGATTGAAATTCATGAAAAAATTCCTGCTAATTCCAACTACCATAGATCAAAAGATAGATTCATAGAGCAATATGTGGAGAAGCAATCTCTTGATCTAATGTGTATGTTTGATGACATTAATTCTTTTGATGATTTGCCCAAATATGATCAGTATGATGATAATCACGTTCTTCAAATCCAAACTAACTTTACAGAGCAATCAGAAGCTAGTTTGGGGAATAAGGAAATCCAGTTTCACCAGCTTGAAAATAGTAATCATCTTATCCATGTTAGCTATGAAAGTGAAGAAGAAAGTGCAAAAAATTTGGGAATAAATGAAGCTTCTTTACCTCTTTCTTTTGAATCATTTAGATCTTTAAAGGAAATGTGGTATAACATCTCTAAAGAAAAGGATGAGCGGCTTGTAGAAATCTATGGAGTTCCATTCAAGCCTATATGCAATAAGTTGCAGCAATCCTTCCAAGTTCTTTATGATCCAATAGTTGATAGGTTGGATGTTGAATGCAATTAGAATTTTTCTCCATTAGCAGACTATGAGAGTCAAAATCAAGATGATAATGTTTTCACTAGATAGACATTTCAATCAGTAGAAGTATCATCACAGATCTCATCTGAAAGCCTGCAAGGTGTTAAAGATAAAACTGACATTTTAGTTTCATGGCATGGTAGCCATCCAGAACAAGTGTGCAGTTGCTTAATTAGTTCAACAATAGTGTATATCTTTTGGAAGATCCTTTTGTATAGTTTTTAGAATCTACAAAAGAAAGAAAATATTTCCTTATCTTCTCATTGGTTGACAAGGTTATATTTGGCTTTAGAACCTCAGTTTTAATCACAAATAAGCCCAAGCAGCAAAAACCATCAATGTATATAATGTTTGAATGGTTGCATTGGTTGTTTCATTTTACCTAACCAACAGTCAGAAAGTTGATTAGAGTAAGTAGGTAGGATTTTAGTTTGAATAAATTCAGTTTTCAGCAGCAAGTTTATGTTAGATCAAATTTGAGTTTGCAGAAAAGGGTGTATTTTTAATTCAAATTTTTTAATCACAAATATTATACAACAGAGCATATACATGTGTGGGATTGGCCCAATGGAACAGGCTACTAGTCAATGGTGTTCTTGACATTTCACAAGGAAATTCCATTCCCAAGTGGAGCCACTATTAGGTTCCTATACCAATAGGAGTTATAATTTTGAATGACTAAGGTTAAGCCCTGTAATATTATACATACCTTTGCTTTCTGCAAATGTTTTCCATATTATAAAAAATTAAAATGTAAAGAGGGTACATCCTAAAAGATAAATCAAAGGATAAAAAAAATAAAAGAAGGTAAAAAAAAAATGAAAATATATAAACCCCAAAAACAAAGAGGCCATGAAAGTGTGCAAGTCTAAATGCCACTACTATTTACTTTTATGCATAATAATGATTGTGTGCAACTTGTTACTTATGCCACAATCCATGGTAATCAAACAATTTAATCTTGGTTATTCCATTATTTGAATTTCATGTTTATAGATTAGAGAATAAAATCTGACCAAACAATGTAATCTTGGCATAACATAATTAGGTAGAGAAAATAAAAAGAGCTCATAAGCTTAATTTGAGCCCTTGGATAGTATAAGGTTAGAATTTGATAGTTTGTTTTATGAAAGAAAACTAGAGGAATAAGGGTTTGATAGCCTAAATGCACCCTAAGAAATGAAGAAAATATGTTAGAGGTAAGAAATGGGTAAGTAGAAGAAAAGTTGTTGAATTACAAAGTTACTTGGATCAAGGCACATGCATCATGCTTAAATATATCTTTCAACCTGTGTGGTCAATTATGGAAGCAAAGGCAAAGGTTTACAATTTCATGTAATTAACATCCCCTCATTCACTTTTCCCCATTACTTACTAATTTCCTATCTACAAATATGTTCTAAGTACTTTGAACCCTACAAGTCAAAGAGGCTCAAAGCATTTCTCTAACTTTTGGAGGGAGCGGACCCTCGACTTAATGACTTATGGATTCAAGTGCTAGAATCCCCTTCATAAACACATTCCCCCTTCAAAAAATCCATTTCCCCTCTTTACCCTATGAAAAAACCCTTTTCCTAAGGTTAAACTCCATTTACTTAGGAAAAGTAATAAATCCCCTATATAAACGACTTTCCCAAGGTTAAACTCCATTTACCTAGGAAAAGTGATAAAACCCCCATATAAACCCCTTTCCCAAGGTTTAAACTCTATTTACTGAAGGAAAATTAATAAACCCCCCCAAATCATTTTCCGCACAAAAATCCCACAAAAGGCCGTTAATCCTAAGTATAAATCCAAAGTGCGACAATATATACACTTTACCCATTTTCTCTTAGGAAAAACCACTCTGCCATCACTTTCATATTAATTCTTAATTTTATTATATAAACTCATTATAACCCTTTTCCCTGTATTAAATTAAAACCCTTATATAAAATACTCCAACCCCTTAGTTTTAATAAAAACTAATATGAATACCCATATCCCGCTACAACTCCACTAAAGTTTACCTAACCCTGGTAAAACTTAATTTAACCCCGTCCCATTGCCTAATCCTATCATTAAGTGGCACCCGATAGCTTTAAACCTGTGGTTTAAGCCTAAACTAATCCTAAACCGTCGTGATTAAACCCTGGGCCTCCCTTCAATCCCCATTCATTTCCCCCCGCGTAGCTCTCCCACCCGACTACCGTCCGATCGCAATCCCATAGATCCAACAGCCTAAAGCCATATCGATTGGGTCCGATGGACTGCCTTTACCTGCCCGATAAGGCAGTTTTCTCCCGACCCCCGATGGCTACATGTCGCGCCCTGAAGCACATTGGGTGACCCCTCCTCAAAACCGCCCATGCTTCTAAAGCGGTGCAATGACCCTCCAATACCGCTTCCCCATCGTTCTGATAATTTGCTTATCCTCCATAAATATTAATTTCACGCCATATTTCAAAAGTTTTCCCGTTAAAGTTTAAACCCCGTGAACCCTTGTTTTCTCGCCTTTCGCCCGTTTTACTGTGTAAACCTATGAAACCCTCCATTGCAACCCTAATCCTCTGCGATGCAATTTCCCCTAAAATTACGTCCAAAACACTGCCCCGAGACCTTTCCCAAGCATCCCTGTGCTAGAGAGCCATCAAGCGCCCTTCATAAAGACCCGTGTTTTCTTAAAAAATATTGAATTTTTCAGGTTATTAGACTAAGATCAGAGCTTGGATAAACAGTTCTGATACTAGTCAAAGAACCTGTTTACTCCAAGGCTCAGACCAGAAACCTGTTAAAAGACCAAATTCAGAAGAAGAAGACCAGTTATACATGCGCAGAAGATGAAGACCCTTACACACATAGCTGAGAAGAAGACAAGGAACAGAGCAGTGACAGTTCAGAACAGAGTAACCAGACCAAAGTTGTAGATGAATAAAACACATTGAAACTTGATCAATATCCACTTATGATTGCTGATACACATAAAAAACATAAGAATTTGCTGTTGAAACACACAGTACAAGGTAAATTGTAACATTGAAAGGCAGAAACACAGAAAGGATAAAGACAGGTCATCAGAGTGAAAGAGTATCAATGACAGAGAGTATCAAATGAAAGACAGAAGTACCTAAAGCCTCCAGCGTAAATGATTGAAACAACAAGAGCATAAAGAGCTAAAAGCAAACCATAACAACCAGCAACACCACAATAAAAGGGACAACATGAAGCAGTTCATTAGTTGCCTTTGTCTTCCTGCGAGAAGATATTTTCTATTTTCCTAGATTAAATCTCAAGTTCGTTTGAGATATTTGCAATAACACCTTAGTATAAATACTTCACAAATTGAAGTATGTAGGGTGGATTCTTAGACATTTCTTTAGACTGCTTGATTGAAAGACTGTAAAATCTATTAGAGCATTAACTGAACCAGTAAGCTGGATTGGTGAATAAAGACAAGATATTTCAAAGGATTCATGTGCAGAGCAAAGTGTAGACAAATATTTTCTCACGTTGTTGTTATCTCTTAAAGTTTTCATACTTTTGATCTAAATCTGGATGTCATAATTGGAAGTATTATATCAGAATTTGTTTAATTACACTCTTCTATAATAGCTAGGCAACTATATGTTTTCTACAAATAATCTGAGTTCAGGAATTCTTAATTATTCCTTAGTTAAGGTTGTTTCTTTTAATCTATAGCAAAGGATTCTTAATTTCCCTTTGTTTTCGATTAACCCCCCGGTTCCTCGTTTCAACTCTGGTCTGAGAATTCTTAATTGCTTTCTCACCCTGGTTAAAACCTTTTCCATCCCTCTGGCCTAAAGACCTGCACTTTACTCTGCTATCTTATCCTTTGAACATTCCATTTAATGAGTTGATCTAGTTTTGTTGCCCTTCATTTGACTCCATATGCCCAATGGTTTAGAGACAACAGTCTATCCATCTGTTTCAAGGATTCCAACATCTGATCTTCAATACAAATCAAAACCCCCCTTGAACTTTCATAACTAGCCTAATACCCAAACAAACAAAGATAAATCATATAGAGAGAGCCCTCGCTGAACATGAGGAAGGCTAGGTCCTGATCTCTAAAAGTGGTTAGTGGTTACTCCGGTGATCTCCTTCTTTAACCTTGGGAAATTACTAGGTGATAACAACGTACAGACTAGGTAAAGTATTCAAAGCCATATTGAATATTTCAATAAATGTTTAAATGGGTGAAGAAGAAAAGTTGTGTTAACCTTTTCATAATATTTACAAGCTTTTAATAAATTTAAGTAATTTAATTAAATATGAAACGGTTATTCACGTAATTGTAATTGTAAGAAAAATATGGAAAAATACAATGAAGCCTTGATGGGTTAGAATCCATGTTATTGAAGATAACATTGGAAGCATGAGAACCGAAATAAGAGTCTCACTAGATACTTTAGTGAGGAGAATGTGGTGATAATTTCCTATCCAAAATACTTAAAATATAAAAAAAAAATGAGAAGTTTAATTTGGTAGGGATTCATTAAAATCACAAATTTGATTAGTGAATTCTTCACAACTGTCGGGATTTTTGATTTTGTAGGTTGTGGAATTCATATATGCAATAATTTGGTAGGGATTCATTAAAATAAAAAATTTGACTTGTGAAATCTTCACAACCCCAGGGATTTTCGAGGAGGTTGTTGAATTCATATATGCAATAATTTGGTAGGGATTCATTAAAATCACAAATTTGACTAGTGGACTCTTCACAACAACATGGTTTTTTTCGATTTTCGAAATCGCTGAGTTCATATATGAAATCAAAAAATCAATTTAAATAATATAAATCAAGATTTAACCACAATATTTTATATGCAATCAAAAAATCAATTTAAATAATATAAATCAAGATTTAACCACAATATTTTTATATGCAATCAAAAAATCAATTTAAATAACATAAATCAAAATTTAACCACAATAATTTGGACCAATTGCTACAATTTTTTTTTTTTTTTTTTTTTTATAAAAAACACCAAATATTACACTTAAAACTACACCTATTAAATTCATCATCTTTAAGTAATTCAACCTAATTTAATAATAAAAATAAATAAATGGCGCATTTGCGATCCAACAGTAAGTATCAATATTAAGATTGTTATTTTCCTTACTCTTCTTTAAATACGGTCCTCTTTTCGAGAGGTTATTAGATATGTACTTTTTGGGAAATTAGGTTAATGCTTATTATTTTTTATGTTATTATATGTATTTATTTATTATTTGTATGTTATTATATGTATTATTTGGAATGTAATTTATAAAATTTTAATTTAATTATTAATAATTATTAGATGGTAGGTAGAGAATTATTTTTATGAATATTTTTAAAATATTTTTTTTTAGTAATATTTACAAATTAAAGTTTGAGATTTATTTAGTAATTATGTTTTTTAGTTATTTTAATTTAAATTGATTAATTAAAAGAATTGTCATATGAAATGAGTTATAATTTTTGGCATATGACATTGATAAGTCATGGTATTATAATAAAATCTATTTACACATTAAGAATTTCTATGGTGAAATAGATTGTACTAAATCTGCATGGTTAGAAAAGAACCAAGTGTTTGTTGGAAGGAAAAAAATTCATGTGAGCACATAGTGAAGGTGCATGATGTGATTTAGATTTTCTAGCATAAAGTTGTATGATTTGTTTTGGTTTGTTGGGTAATATGAGTTTTAAGATACTACCATATTTAATATATGGTCAAAATTATATGAGGATCACACTCGTCCTTAGCCACACCAACCCTTAACATAGCGAAATTTTCCTATAAAATTTCAAACAAGTAAACTTTTTATTGCAAAATATGTTAACAAAACACCCTTTCACCTTTTATACACTTAATAAACTTAAAATCCTATAATCTTTTATAAATACATACCCAATCAAACTTTGTAAACCGATTTATTAATCTATTTAAATTTTAGAATAATTCACAAATGAATACCCAGTGGGACTCCCATCTATGTTTTATTTAACCATCATTTATAGCGTAATAGAAAAATATTTTAAAAAGAGGTAATGCCTAAAGTGATAAATAATATTTTACCGCATAGTATCTAATACTCTCTCTGATGAATTTTAAATTGTGGAATTTGAAGTTGCTTTAAATTCCATGATATAAAATATATAATAGAATACGTTAAGTTTTTTAACTAAATATTTGTTGATCGCGGATAACAAACAGCAATAAAATTAACATACACAAGTATCAAAGTACATTATATTTTCTCGAACGAATATTAATGCGTATATCACATCGTTTGAAAAATATAATTTATTTAAAAAATAATAATTTTAAATATATATATGAAATATCAAATTTTATGTCGTAAATTAATAATTACGCTGTAAAGTGTTTTTCTCTGAAATCAACTCTCCTCTCTGCTTACCTGTCATCTTTATACACCGTAAGATTATTTGTTAGACGATTGCAAAGGTTTCATCCGTTAGATTAGAAGTTGAAACGGTTTGCAGACTGGTACATTCTCATTTTCCATTATATGACCTTTAGCTTAACTAGGAAGGGAACGGCCAACTCTCATCTTCCATTCTTCCCTACAGGTGAAATTGAAGGGAACTCCATAGCTGGATCAGAGGAGGAGGAGAGCACCATGGTCGAAGGGCTAATGACCAGAAGTGTCTCATAATGGGTATTCTTGAATTCTTCTAGTTATGAAAATTAAAATGGGTGTTCCAGACGCTCCAAGTTATCGCTGCCTCGAGATTTTGACAACAGATGAAGAATGCGGCTGCAAGACAGTCGAATTGAGGAGCCTTTACCACGTGGCCATACGGACATCTATCCGCGGCGCGCAGTCCTATATTCTGCAAACATGGAGATGAAATAGCACACCTTTCTCTAGCGTATAGCCTTATTGAAAGTCAAGCTGGATTTTCATTTCATTTACAGGCAAGTCCTAACATCTACGGGCAAGGCATCTTTCGAACAAAAAATTCCTATAGTTTACACCAGAATGTTCGATTGCTTGTCAAATTAGAGTATGTCTTATGTCGTTGTTTTGATTGGTGGGAATTTTCAAAGTACAACAATTGTTGCAAGACTTCTTTAATGAGAATCAGATCTGCAAAAACATTAACCCCAATGAGGCAGTTGCTTACGAAGCTGAATAGCAATGTAGACCAATTTTCCATTCAGTTTTGGGTAGCAAAACATAAAAAAGAGTAATGAAGATTATTCAATGCACAGTCTAAGATAGACTGCATTAACCACCAACTTATATGGGTATTTGTGCATGGATTTCAGATTTGAGAATGAAGTCAATCCTGATTGGAACATGACCTATGCTCAGCAAGATGATATATGTCAAAAATTATGTGTGAATGGATTGAACCATTGAACTAGATTTTGGTCTTGATAAACTGCTTGGCATGAGCATCAAAATGTTGTTGAGGAGGTCTTCTTCATCCACTGCTCAGACAACCACATATATTGATTCATTATATGGAGGCATGGGCTTTTAGTCAACAATAATTAAAGCTAGGTCTGAAGAGCTGAAAACAAATCTATTTGCAAAGTGCATGGAACCTATAGAAAAGTGTTTGACATGCTAACATGGTAAGAGATTCATCCATGATATTGTTTTGGTTAGTGGGAATTCTCAAATCACAACAGTTGTTGCAGGGCTTCTTTGATGGGAATGAGCTCTGCAAAAGCATTAACAATGATTAGGTTGTTGCTTACAGAGTTGCATTGCAAGTTTCCATTCTAAGAGGAGGCAATGGGTGTATAAGAACTGTTACTTCTTGATGTTGCTCCTCTTTCTCTTGGTCACAATACAAAAGGAAGTGTTATGAATGTTTTTATTCCCAGAAACACAACCATTCCTAGAGAGAAGAAATAGGTCTTCCCTACATAGATAAGCTTGGTGTTCTCATCTGAGTGTATGAAGAGAGAGTGTTTTGGTTTTCTTTATTATGATGTTAAGATGGTAAGAGATTCATCCATGGTATTGTTTTGGTTAGTGGAAATTCTCAAAGCACAACAGTTGTTGCAGGAATTATTTAATGGGAATGAGCTCTGGAAAAGCATTAAAACTGATGTGGTTGTTGCTTTTGCATTGCAAGCTGCCATTCTAAGTGGAGGAGGCAATGGATGTACAAGACCTGTTACTTCTTGACTTGATCGCAATAAAGCAGGAAGTGTTATGAATTTTTTTATTCCCAGAAACACAACCATTCCTTGAAAGAAGAAATAGGTCTTTCCTACATACTCAATTGACAAGCTTGGTATTCTCATCTGAGTGTGCGAAGAGAGAGTGTTTTGTTTTTGTTGATTATGATGCTAAGATGGCAAGAGATTCATCCATGATATTATTGTTGCAGGGCTTCTTTAATGGGAATGATCTTTACAAAAGAATTAAAACTGATGAGGTTGTTGCTTACGGAGTTGCAATGCAAGATGTCACTCTAAGTGGAGGAGGCAATGGATGTACAAGACCTGTTACTTCTTGATGTTGCTCCTCTTTCGCTTGGTCACAATACAACCGGAAGTGTTATGAACGTTTTTATTCGTAGAAACACAACCATTCCTTCAAAGAAGAAATAGGTCTTTCCTACATACTGAATTGACAAGCTTGGTGTTCTCATCTGAGTGTATGAAGAGAGAGTGTTTTGGTTTTGTTGATTATCCTACTGCCACAAAATCAAGGAAGAAACATGGTATTATTTCCCAAATATTTTTGCAGACTGTTTGATGTATGACCTTGACATAACTAAGGTTCCCATATCTTTAATTTCCAGATGCACATCATATGTGGTGGGCTTCAAGCTAGAATTCATGGAGGTATGCCTATAACAGGTCAACATGTAGCTAGTGAAGTAACCTGTATAGGATTTCACAGTAATAGTATGATGCTACTGTTTCCATCCCCAAAATTTGTAACACCTCCTTGGGCAACATAGTGGAAAGACGGGAGGAAATGCCTCAGATGAAGAAAATGCCTCGGATATCCCAACTTTTTACCTACCTAGCTAAATTTTAAACTTCAATTTTTCAATATGATATTTCTATTTTAGCATTTTAGTTTACTGTAGCATGCTTAGCAAAAACGAAAGAAACTATAAACATAGCAAATCTCATCCTATTCCTCAACAACAAGATATCCATAAAACTTGCCAGCCCTTGACAAAGAGTAAAGCCCAAGGTGGGTAATGAGCAGATTGCAGAATTATCTGAGATTGAATCTGCTATCGGCGGTGTTTGATCATTGGAAAACTAAGCAGGCACTGTTGGCTATTTAAGAAACTTGACACATGTCTGAAAGGTGTATTTACAAACTTAAGAGTTGTTGAGCTCAACCCAAGGTCCATAGGCCTGCTCGTGAGGACAATGATGTTATTATTATGAGTTTGAGAAGATAGTAATTTAGTTATCATGGCATTAGAAGGTAATGGAAATTATGTGTTTGATGATCTCAAAAACTATAACAAGGTTTCTACTAATTCAACCCCAAATTATCAAAAATCTCCTGCGAGTTGGCATTCCCAAGGTCCATAGGCTTGCTCGTGAGGACAGTGATGTTATTACTATGAGTTTGAGAAGATAGTAATTTAGTTATCATGGCATTAGAAGGTAATGGAAATTATGTGTTTGATGATCTCAGAAACTATAACAAGGTTTCTACTAATTCAGCCCTGAATTATCAAACATCTTCTACGAGTTGGCATTCTGCCATTGTGGGTTGTGCTGTGAACATGAACCACTAATTATCTGTTCAAGAAATAACACAGTGCTCGTTTTGACATGTTAACTCTTCTTATAACTTAGATGAACTCTTGCCATTTTCATTCCAAGTCCTAGACAGTGTGAACATAGGAAACGTAGCAGGATTGTCTAATGCTACTGTTTCCATCCCCAAAATTTGTAACACCTCCTTGGGCAACATAGTGGAAACACGGGAGGAAATGCCTCAGATGAAGAAAATGCCTCGGATATCCCAATTTTTTACCTACCTGGCTAAATTTTAAACCTCAATTTTTCAATATGATATTTCTATTTTAGCATTTTAGTTTACTGTAGCATGCTTATCGAAAACAAAAGAAACTATAAATCTAGCAAATCTCATCCTATTCCTCAACAACAACATATCCATAAAACTTGCCAGCCCTTGACAAAGAGCAAAGCCCAAGGTGGGTAATGAGCAGATTGCAGAATTATCTGAGATTCAATCTGCTACTGGCGGTGTTTGATCATGGGAAAACTAAGCATGCACTGTTGGCTATTTAAGAAACTTGACACATGTATGAAAGGTGTATTTACAACCTTAAGAGGTGTTGAGCTCAACCCAAGGTCCATAGGCTTGCTCGTGAGGACAATGATGTTATTATTATGAGTTTGAGAAGATAGTAATTTAATTATCATGGCATTAGAAGGTAATGGAAATTATGTGTTTGATGATCTGAGAAACTATAACAAGGTTTCTACTAATTCAGCCCCGAATTATCAAACATCTTCTGTGAGTTGGCATTCTGCCATTGTGGGTTGTGCTATGAACATGAACCACTAATTATCTGTTCAAGCAATAACACAGTGCTCGTTTCGACCTATTAAATCTTATTATAACTTAGATGAACTCTTGCCATTTTCATTCCAAGTCCTGGATAGTGTGAACATAGGAAACGTAGCAGGATTGTCCAATGCTACTGTTTCCATCCCCAAAATTTGTAACACATCCTTGGGCAACATAGTGGAAACACATGAGGAAATGCCTCAGATGAAGAAAATGCCTCGGATATCCGAATTTTTTACCTACCTAGCTAAATTTTAAACTTCAATTTTTCAATATGATATTTCTATTTTATCATTTTAGTTTACTGTAGCATGCTTATCGAAAACAAAATAAATTGTAAATCTAGCAAATATCATCCTATTCCTCAACAACAACATATCCATAAAACTTGCCATCCCTTGACAAAGAGCAAAGCCCAAGGTGGGTAATGAGCAGATTGCAGAATTATCTTAGATTCAGTCTGCTACTGGCAGTGTTTGATCATGGGAAAACTAAGCAGGCACTGTTGGCTATTTAAGAAACTTGACACATGTCTGAAAGGTGTATTTACAACCTTAAGAGTTGTTGAGCTCAACCCAAGGTCCATAGGCTTGTTCGTGAGGACAGTGATGTTATTATTATGAGTTTGAGAAGATAGTAATTTAGTTATCATGGCATTAGAAGGTAATGGAAATTATGTGTTTGATGATCTCAGAAACTATAACAAGGTTTCTACTAATTCAGCCCCGAATTATCAAACATCTTCTGTGAGTTGGCATTCTACCATTGTGGGTTGTGCTGTGAACATGAACCACTAATTATCTGTTCAAGCAATAACACAGTGCTCGTTTCAACCTGTTAACTCTTCTTATAACTTAGATGAACTCTTGCCATTTTCATTCCAGGTCCTGGACAGTGTGAACATAAGAAACGTAGCAGGATTGTCTAATGCTACTGTTTCCATCCCCAAAATTTGTAACACCTCCTTGGGCAACATAGTGGAAACATGGGAGGAAATGCCTCAGATGAAGAAAATGCCTCGGATATCCCAATTTTTTACCTACCTAGCTATATTTTAAACTTCAATTTTTCAATATGATATTTCTATTTTAGCATTTTAGTTTACTGTAGCATGCTTATCGAAAACGAAAGAAACTGTAAATATAACAAATCTCATCCTATTCCATAAAACTTACCAGCCCTTGACAAAGAGCAAAGCCCAAGGTGGGTAATGAGCAGATTGCAGAATTATCTGAGATTCAATCTGCTACCGGCGGTGTTTGATCATGGGAAAACTAAGAAGGCACTGTTGGCTATTTAAGAAACTTGACACATGTCCGAAAGGTGTATTTACAACCTTAAGAGTTGTTGAGCTCAACCCAAGGTCCATAGGCTTTCTCGTGAGGACAATGATGTTATTATTATGAGTTTGAGAAGATAGTAATTTAGTTATCATTGCATTAGAAGGTAATTGAAATTATGTGTTTGATGATCTTAGAAACTATAACAAGGTTTCTACTAATTCAGCCCCGAATTATCAAACATCTTCTGCGAGTTGGCATTCTGCCATTGTGGGTTGTGTTGTGAACATGAAACACTAATTATCTGTTCAAGCAATAACACAGTGCTCGTTTCGACCTGTTAACTCTTCTTATAACTTAGATGAACTCTTGCCATTTTCATTCCAAGTCCTGGACAGTGTGAACATAAGAAACGTAGCAAGATTGTCCAACATTCCTTTGATTGATTTATGCATCATTAGTTTTTAAGAAGTTTTGCACACTTCAAGGGGTAAATCTAAAGTATAATATGATATATTCCCTATAACAGTATTCGATTACAGAGGCAGAATAAAAATTAGTTCCCACATCCAATCAACTCTGCTCTATTTCCATAATTTCTCACTCTGTTTTACTCTATTTACTATCATTCACATTCTCACTCTGTTTCTTGACCTAGAAATGATCTCTTTTCCTTCTCTAAGCCTATAAGGCTCTGTCTCACTGCGTATTATCATCATTAATTACATCCCTCCTGCAATATGAAAAGGGTCCTAATAAGATATTATAACAGAATAAGATTAGCCTAAGCCACATTCTTAGTTCTGAAGTGGTTCCCTTTTATATGATGAGTATTATAGGGCTCGACGATAGGACCAGTAGGGGCATTTGTTTTTTGGCCAATGATGAAGTCAATAGATTTGCTCCAAGATTGAGGATCTCCTTTGCTGTAATTTTCCTCCTTCCTTGTCTGGAAGGGCCATCGAGAGATCCTATCTATCATTCTCTAGGTATGGGAACAAATTACACACTTCAGCATTGCTGAAGAAAACCCCTCGAGATAAGAAAAACCTATTGTTGAAGAAAACCCCTTTGAGATAAGAAAAACCTATATAGGGAAATTTTGGAATTATTTCAACTACTGATTGTCTTGAAACATCTACGAATAAGGTACTCTTATAAGGTTGTAAATAGTAATACACCTCTCAGACCCGTGTTAAGCACCTTAAACAACCAAATGTGCCAACTTAGTTTTCCCATGATCGCACACTGCTGGTAGCAGATTGAATCTCTGGGATTACTAATGTTTCTTATGAGAAATCCATATTCGACTAACCATGGAAATCTGTAGATGCAAATAGTATTGGGGAGATTCAAGTTTGGAAGAGAAGTCATAGAATTGAGGGGATTTCTTTGCAAAGACCACTGCTATTTGTAGCACTTTTAGCACAATTTTACTATTCAATTAGACTATATATATATATATATATATATAAAGAAAATCAGAAATTTCAAATTCAATTAAATTGTATTAATTAAAAACATGTTTCCAATCTGTTAATTAGAAAATACCAAAAAATATAATTTCATCTTTACGTCATAATGTGTTTCCCTCTGAAATCAACTCCCATCTCTGCCTACTTGTCATCTTTATACGCCATAAGATTATATGTTAGACGATTGCAAAGGTTTCAGCCATTAGATTAGAAGCTGAAACGGTTTGCGCACTGGTCCATTCACATTTGACACTCACATTAGATTCAGGTCATAATAAATCTAAATGATGTAATCAACTCCAAATGAAAGCATCAAATATTTTAGCTTTTATGGTCGGGCTCTAGCAATACAATTGTGAGTGAGATTGCCATCTTCGGTTGTTTGAAATATATTATTGATTCCATAAATGGATTGAACACTTGAGACAATCTTGGAACACCTGCATTATGTAGGTTACACAACTCAAATATGTAATTGTAACAAATATCTACCGAATTTTGACCAAAATTGACCAAAACTTAGAAGAATCAGACTATAGGAACAGGGGAAATTTCTCAAACTGTGTGCCTACGGTGTTTGAAAAACTGTTTGCTGATATTTTTTGGGCATTTAACATCAAATGTCTCGATTTTTGGACAGAAGAGAATATGAATCTCCATGCAACATCTTCTTTACAATCAGGGCTACCTTTGTCTAGGAGCTGCAACTGAGAATTGTCTGTTCTATCAAAGTCCTCGAGGACTTGCATTTGGCTTCTTGATATTTGCGTCTTGCAGCAATTTTACTCACAGTTAAAAGGGAATCTCATATATGTTTGTTCTATAACACTGTTAGCTTTTCTCACACTTATTGTTTTTAGATTGGAGAATTCTTAGAAATTCCTTTGAGACATTGTTCAACAGTGGAGATTTATATGATTCTTTCTTTGTTGTGCCGACTTGGACACTAAGAGAACTAGCCAAAGACTGTTTCCTTTACCTCTTGATCACTCACTCAGAAACATTCCTTTTGTAGTTGACACATTGATGTCCAGGTGTTAAGGAATTGCACTGTGGTTGTAATCCTCTATTTGGATGTGGGGTTTGTTTAAGGAGAGGGCTGAGATTGTGTCAAATAACAACCATTATGTAAAGCCTTTTCATGCTATGTTTGCACATTGTCCATACATCTGGGGACCACTTTCAGAGAATTGGGAAGGATCCTAAAGTGTGGATGTCTTTTTCCCACTTTCAGAGACTAACCAGGAAGGATCCTAAAGTGTGGAAGTGTTTTTCCCATTATGAGAAACTTCTGTCTTCCACCTTACGGTGTTGATTGTGAAGGAGGTGTTACTGTACTATGTTGGAATTTCACTGTTTGAGAAAGTTTGATTGCAATCTCATGCTTTTACTATTCATAATGTTTTGGTGAAACAGTTTATGCAAAGGTCACGCCAAAAAGAAGAATCAGTGAAGAAAGAAGAAGAAGAAGCTACTTCCTCAAATAGTGGAAATTGGAAATGGTAGATCTGCTTAAGCCTTACATACTATAGTTGTGTCACCCACTCGTGTCACTTACCTGAAATTCAATAGCCTTTTCTTTTGCTTGCTAGATTACAATGGAATGTGAATTTCCTATTTCATATAGGAACTATTTGAATTTCTTATTTTCCCCAATCATATATACATTTATTTAATTAGAAATCACACGTTACTGTTAGAATTCTATTGTAATTGTTGGACAAAGAAATTAACCCCAAGTTACATTGATTTTCCATTACTCAAACATTCATATATACAAGATTTCATGACCTTTGGTTTTGTCTTCCAGGGTGCTATGTCTCTTCCTATTCTAACTATTCAGATTTCCCCTATTTTAAATATTTACAAATTACCAAATTCTTAAGGATTAGGTGTCTATCAACCCCCCTTTAATCGGAAGGGGTGTTCGTAATGATTATGCAGAGAGATGAAGTACAACTTCCAATGGCTCAATTTGCTCTTTAAATCTAGTGGTTTTGGGGATGACCATAAACTGAAAGGCCATTAAATTATTAACTGCCAAAAAGAAATAAATGAGGATGCCAGTACTAGATGACCAAGGTACCTGTTAACCTTACAGTAAATTTGGCACCTCAAGATATTACCAATGACCTTGATATAAGTGGGTACCATGTTTTCAATGTTCAGGACTAGAAACTCTCCAAATCTTATTTTGCACATAAATCAATGTATTATATGATAAATGTGCATAGTGTATTATATTATAAATGATGGAGCTTATCATAAAAGACAATTTGAATGAAAATAAAATTGTTGCAATGTCCTTTGCTACAGATGCCATGCTCATGACAGGTAGCTTGAGCCATTTCCCTATATAAATGGCCACCCAACCAAACCTAAAAACCTCTAAACATGGAGATATTTGTTAACTACTTCAAGAATAGCCAAAACTATGTCAACTGTTCAAAGATTATTGGAGGCCATTAGAATAGCCGTCGCCATTAATTATTTAGAAGCCTACACCTGTCATCAAGATTCCTAGTAGTTTCAAATATTGATATCTGTTGGTCAAAACTGGCAGAAATACATTGAATATATAACCTGATTTCAATAGGTAAAAGAACACCACAACAGGACTTTCAAAATTCATACATTTCGATATAATGTGGACATAATTTTCCATTATAACCAAAAGAAAGAATATACAAATGAGGAATTTTGTTCTGATCTAATTTGTTTTTTGCACAACAATAAAAATGAGTGGAAAAAAAAAGTCTGACAGTAGTTAACACTATCTTACAAAGTTTATTCAGCTAATGTAAAAGAGTGTGATTTTCTTACCTGCTCATACTCCTATTTTTTTAGAGCCTTTAATGCTTCATAGGCTTCTTGCCGAACAGAATTTGCATCATTCCATTCATCTTGCAATTGCCTCAAATCAGAGTTCAAGACACCAATTTTTTTCTCAATGGACTTGATTGCCTCACGAAATGCCCCCTCTTCCTGCCTTGCAGCTCTCAACCTCTCTATCATTTGTTCTTTGTTGGACTACACAAAAGCCCATATGAAATATAACAGAGTAAGAAGAAGAAACAATTTTCAAAAGACTAAAGAAGATGTATTAGATGCTCAAAACAACAAAGAATATTCAATTAAAGGACTTGCGAAGATATATGAGCATGTTACCTGCTTCATCTGTATGGCTGCTTTGATGAAGTCCCTGATTTGGGTTTTCTCATCCAAATGTAGTTGCGCAAGTCGAATTTGAGTTATAATTTTGTTGTCCAAGTGAAAATAGCAATATAGAAGATTTATCTACATAATGAGAAAGGCAATATGGGAGATCCAATCACCTTCCAAGGCATTTTTTTAAATGTGGATGTGACAAAAGGTTGTTGTGGAAGGTGTTGTTTGCATATGGGAAATTTCTTGATCATTGTGTATAATCCTAATGTTGATAGATATGTCTACTAAGTGGTTCCAGTTAATGGGGCACTGATTTGAGCGTTCAATATATTTTTATTCTTTATCAAAGTATTCTTTTGTTGTATTTGTGTTCTTCAATTTATGCCTTACGACGTTTCCTTTGCAACATCTGGTGCAAATGCTAGTTAATTAATTATTGTTTACAACTTAAAATAGATGAGGATAGGTATAGTGTTAAGTTACTTTTTGATGTGAAGGTTATTGGTTTGAAATTTTATGGGAAAAAACTTAGTCATGTTAAACACTGGTG
The DNA here is from genome assembly GCA_000404065.3 of Pinus taeda. NCBI lineage: Eukaryota > Viridiplantae > Streptophyta > Pinopsida > Pinales > Pinaceae > Pinus > Pinus taeda. The sequence continues at coordinate 70,519 of APFE031131030.1, forward strand.
TCGCCCAAACCAAGTCTGATACTAAGATGATTTGGATGACTTAGATACTTTTAAATAATAGTTTCTCAAGCCAAAAATTAAACCTATAATCATCTTTAAAAGAAATAAAACAACTTAAAAAACCAAAAAATAATTAACTTACGTGATACTTCTTCCCTATAATGTAAAATTAAATACAATAAATAACAATAGATATATTTGTTTTCAAATGTATTTATGCACTATTAAAGATGGAATGTTGCCCAATTAACAAATCTCTCTTCACTTTAACGTTAACTTACAATGAAGATACCTTACTATTGGAAGTTGCACTTTCTTTTGCCAGCATAAGCGTCCCCTGTCACAGTATAATCTAGTCATCTGAATCCTTTACTGCTTTTCAAGGCCATGTCACTGTGTCAATCCTGGTGTAGCTAGAATTAAACAAATTGAAATATTTTCAATAATTCATATTAAATATCTATAATAATTTTTTTTTTCGTAGTTTAGAACCTACAGGGATTTGAATCAGTGACTTATCGTAAGGAATGTCTTAACAGTACACCCATTCACCATCAATCCAAAGCCCCATGGACAATATCTACAATATTTTTAAATAATACTCAAAATTTTAATTATTATATTCATTACAAATAAAATGTTATATTAAAAGACATGAAACACTAAACTAAATTAAAAACTTATAAAATTATTAAACATATTATAAAATTAGATTCCGTTCAATAATATATCTTAATATAATTGAAAAGGTTTTTATAATAATAAATTAATAATTTTATTTTGAATTTAGATAAATAAATTACATATATATAATTAAATATTTAAAATTAATATATCTCAATATAATTTGAAAAATGTTTTATAATAATACATTAATAATTTTTTATTTTGAAATTTATATAAATAAATTACATATATATAGTTTATATATAATTTAAATATTATTACTAATTAATTTAAAATTGTAATTATATAAAACACAAATAAACAATAATACATTTTTTCTATATAGTTAAAATAGCACTGAATTTACTTAAAAAATAATTTCATTGAATCATTATTTTATTTAACACTCATACAATGTAATATTTTTTTAATGATAAAATAAAAAAGTATTTTCATTTAAAATTTTTAGGATTCGTTATTCTATTTATTACAAAGTAAAACCAATAATTAAATTTTGTTAATTTTTTTAAAACATATGCGGTTGAAGTTTAATATTAAATTATTTTTTAATTTGTATATATAGGTGGCGTCAAAGTTTATATTATGTTTTTTTTTTTTCAATAGGAGAGGATCAATCACATCTTTAATAACTAATTATAAGGGGAAAAATAATTATTGAGTCCTAGATTGTGAATTTGAAGGTTTGGATGCTACAATTTTGCATAATATCTAATTATTTTTATTTCTTTCTATCAATCATTTTCCTCCGAGAAGCCCATCTTTTAGTCTTTTAGCCTCTTGGAGCCATCCTGCCCTTGGATTCTTTAAACTTAATTTTAACAGAGAATTTAAAGGAAATGTAGGTTCTGTTGGTCTTGGAAGAATCTTCCGGGACGACTATGGGAAATAAGTGTTTCTATATGTAGATTGTATGAGACATTCAAGTAAAAATAAAACTGAATTTGTAGCTTTAGATATTGGCCTTATTATTGCATTACTGCGAGGCTTCTCTAGGTTGATTATGGAGGGTGATTCTCTATTGGTCATTTTAAGAGTAAATAAATAGATCAATCAAGCTTCTCGAGAAAAAATTTGCTGTAGTTGGAGATTGGAAAAATTTATCACATATTAACCAGGCTTCTCTAGGCTGATTATGGAGGGTGATTCTCTATTGGTCATCTTAAGAGTAAATAAATTGATCAATCAAGCTTCTCAAGAAAAAATTTTCCGTAGTTGGAGATTGGAAAAATTTATCACATATTAACCATCTAATCCATATGATTCCAGTCATTATTCCCTCTCACATGGGAGAATAGGAAATTAGGTAGTGAACTGTGTGGCCATGGAATGCAATGACACTCACCTTCATCTTTCAGCAAGCTGGAACAATCACTTATTGAAGGACTAGAGACCTAAACTTATTAAAATTTAAACAAAGATGAAGAAACCCTATTGGAGGTGAAAGAACAGGAAGGAATAATAGGCATTGAAGAGAAACTAAGCAACAATCCAAATCTTGTACCTTCAGTTAGTCCATCCATTCAGGACATTATTATTATTTTCATGTCCTCTTGTTAACTTATTCTTTTTCTACTTCACTTGGAATTTTCTCCCTAAATCGAATGATACAATTTTGGTTAAATCATGAATTTTAATTGTTTAAAATGCATTTTTGAATCGATTCAATTAAAACTTAAAATTAGATTACACAATTGAAACTTAAAATTCTAAAATTTCAGCCAAAATTAACAAAAGAAAAATGCCCCTAAAAAGAAAAAACTTACAATTAAACTACTAATTTTATTTTTTAACATAATGTCGTAACATTTTTCTCCATACTTAAATTCAATAACATGTTTTCAACATAAAATAATAACCAAAAATTAAACGAAAATATATCTCATTAAAATTTAGATATCTACAAATTATATAACTAATACTTGAAATTACAAAATTTCAACCAAATTTGAAGAAAAAATGAATAGAAAAAGCAAAAAATCTAACCATTAGAAAACTACATGTTTTTAACCTAATTTCATAACAATTTTCACCACACTTGAATTCAATGACATGCTTTCAACATAAAGTAATAACCAAAAGTTTAAAGAAGACACCCACTTAATTTTCCACATCCTTTGTTTTTATACGTGTGCACCTCTTTTTGTTCTTATTCTTCTCAATAGATCCATCTTCTTCTCCTCTTTATAGCATGGTGATCATTCTCAAATATTTCGATTCATTTATTTCGATTCATTTATTTAGATATTGTTGGTTTGCTTATTCCTTTTGAGAATTCACATGAGGTTCATTTTCCTATTTTTACGTGTCTATCGTTTGAAGTAAGATTAAATCTTTTAGGAAGAGTTTTTATTGATGAGAAGCTTGAGCAAAATCAAGTGGTTAATAATTAAATTGAAGTGGGAAGAGCAATATTTATAAAGAAACACATAAATAAATTATATACATAAACATATAAATAAATTATTATTTCGGAATATTTTAATTTACAAAAAAATTAAATATATCTTTATTATTTTCTAATGTATCTAAACTAACCAACACTTTTGTCATAGCAAAGTGTTAAAATATGACACATTACAATGCGAAATTACGAAGACTTTTAAAGCTTTATGACATGTAATATCATCGCTCGATACCACATGTCACTAATATCTGGTGCTAGAAACTATTATTGTTAACCTAGCAATCTTGACTCTTTCTCTGGGTCATACTTACCTAACAATGCCCCCTTTAAACTTGTCAAGGGATTTTTTTTTGTATTTAATATATCATGTTCCTCTTCCTCCTACTGGCTTGTTTCCCCTACTCCTTGTTGTTCATTCTCCTGCTACATGTCCAGCTATTCGGAAAGCTCCGATGGGAGATCCCCTCCCTCACCTAGTGCTAAATCCTAGTCACCACTATCACCAAGACCAAATACTTCTTTTAACACTCACACAATTGCATTCTCCACCTTAACCTCAGAATTCTCCACTTTGAAATTGAGGTTTTCCATCTTGGATAAAATTACCTCCACTTCCGCTAGCACATTCTCAACATATTTCTTTAGAACATCTAATTTCCTCAAAACTAAGGTGAAATGAGAGGTGGGCTTAGATATTATTTTCCCACCAATCCTGGATATCATGTCCTTGATTTCCTACCTAAATGCTCAATTAATTTTGCCTGAGGAGCCTCCAGTGCCATTTCCTAACAAGGAGGCCATTTCTTCATAACGATGAGAGTGTATTGAAAGCCACAGCACGTGTACTCTGCAAAACCATCCTCTTATAGCCAAGCTTAGCTCAAAAATGATGGGAGGGGAAATCCCTTCACTTTTAATGTTACTTGAATTCGTTGCACACTCTGATACCAAATTGGAATTCATTACATGTTGATCTAGATCATGAACCCACACGATTGATCTTAGATGTTCCTCCTTAATCATAGAAATCACTAATCCTTCACTATTGGTTAGCTTTAAATCTTGGACTACAATATCCCACTTGTCCAGATGCCTATCATTAATCCTCACTATTAACCATAAGTTGGATGAAGGGCCATACATACCGCTTGGATGTCCACCGCGAAGCAAAGGTACCATGGTATAACTATTGCATTTAATTAACATGTCAGGTGAATTATCCTCATGGATTTCGAGGTTCTAGACTTATAAGAAATTATGGAATGTGACATGTGGTGATTATGTCCTCATTCTCCCTCAATTCACCTTTTTCCAAATTGATGCCCATATTGGCTTGGATATCCGCCAATGCACTATTATCCCTCTTAATATTATGGAACTCTATAATCTCAAATTTATCCATAATCAAATGGATTCTTTGCATAGTTGGCCTTAAATTGAAATCCTTGTTATGTTTCCGGTTGATACATTTTTTAATGGTAATGAGTGTTGGGTGTGGAGCCTAATTATCTTCTTGATTTAGAGGTCTCAGTTGCGTTGGACCCCAGTTACTAAACGGGGCAACAACGCTGCCTGTAGTATAGATTCCAGGGGAGTCCAGGAGGGGTGAAGGCTACTTTTAAAGAGCCCCCTTTGGCAGGGGTTTAGGGGCAGTGCCCCCGAAGCTAAAAATATATGAAAATTTGCCTTGTAAAATATTGTAATTTCATAGTCAATCTAGGTCATTCATTAGGCGAATGATTTGACGGTAGAAGTTATGTTAATTTACTGTTTTTTCCATTTAAGGGAAGCCTCAATTTATATGAGGGAATTGTATTGAGGTTGTGTATGATTATTTTGAGAGAGAGAGAGAGAGAGAGAGAGAGAGAGAGAGAGAGAGAGAGAGAGGAGGTTGTGTGAGACCGAAGAGGAAATTATAGAGGATATGTTGTAGGTTGTATCTCTTGGTTTTGGTGGATAATATAAAAGGAAGGACTGGTTGTTTCTCTATAGATGTAACCCTAATTGGGTGAGCCATGTATGTGTCTCTCTTGTTTTATGCGTTACTATATTTGTGTATTTAATTTCTCCTTTAATTAATTTCTAGCGATTGGTATCAGAGCCGAAGGTTTATTTCGCTGAAAAACTCGTAGGAGAGAAGGGTTCCTGGTTCAAGTGGGAGAAATGACGAAAGATGGTCGTTTTAGGGTTGAGGAATTTAATGGCCAAAACTACCAACTATGGAAGATGTAGATGGAGGATTATTTGTATCAGGAAGATGTGTACCTACCATTAAAAATAAAAACAAAGAATCCAATGAGTATGGCAGATGTAGAATGGGAGATTCTTGACATAAAGGCACTAAGAATAATATGGTTGTATATGGCAACATTGGTGGCATTCAAAATTTCAAAGGAAACGACAATAAGAGTTTTAATGACCGCATTGGAAAAATTATGTGAAAAACCCTCGACCTCAAATAAAGTATTTCTTATCAAGTGTCTCTTTAATATGAAGATGTCACAAGGTGGATATGTTGTTGATCATTTAAATGAATTTAACAGGGTTACTAGTTAGTTAAGTTCTTTAGGGATAAATTTTGATGATGAAGTTAGGGATATGTTATTTTTGTGCTCATTGACAGAAAGCTGCAATGGCCTATTTATGGCTATTAGTAATTTTGCCTCTGGATCTAGTACTTTAAAGTTTGATGATGTTGTTGGTGCCATCCTTAGTGAGGAAATGTGATGGAAAAGATTTGGTGAGACATGAGGTAATTCTTTTACTACAAAGACAAGGGGAAGAAAAATGGAAAGAGGAGGGAGTCAAGGAAATTGCAGTAAGTCAAGAAAATATAGATCCAAACCCAGATCAAGAATAGTGTGTTGGAAATGTGGGAAGAAAGGAAACATGAAGAAAGATTATAGATCTTACAAGGGAAAAGAAGGAGATGGACAAAAAGAGAATAATCATGAAGCGGATGTGACAAGCGATGTGTTTCTAGTTACTTTGATCCTTTCACTAAAGAATATTATTGATGCATGGGTGGTTTATTCGGGGGCTTCATTCCATGCTACACTTGATAGGAAACATTTCATGGATATGTTCAAGGAGATTTTGGACATATTCGTTTGGGTGATGATAAACCCTGTAAAATCATTAGAATGGGTAAGGTTTTTCTAAAGCCAAAAAATGGAAAACAATGGTCATTGAAGGAGGTAAGGAATGTTCCATATCTGAAGAAAAGTCTAATTTCAACAGTGAAGTTAGGTGGTGAAGGTTGTGTAACTACATTCATAGACAAAACCTGGAAGGTCACTAAAGGAGCCTTGGTAATAGAAAAAGGAGAAAATGTTGGTACGTTGTATTTATGCAATGGTATTTCTAATTTTGTTAATTCTTTAACCTCCACAGGAGAAGATACAACATTATGGCATCCTAGGCTCAGGCACATGAGTGAGAAAGGGTTGCAAATTCTTCACTCAAGAAATTTGTTGCTAGGTTTGAAGCATGTTGACTTCGATTTCTATGAGAATTGTGTTTACAAAAAATAGAAGAGAGTCAGATTTATCAGAGTTGGGAAGGAAAAATAAGAGAGAAAAATTAAAGCTTGTGCATATAGATTTATGGAGACCATCTCAGGTATCATCTCTTGGTGGCTCGTGCTATTATGTTACTTTTATTGATGATGCAACTAGAAAAACTTGGATTATTGTATTCAGATTAAATTTGATGTATTTGACACTTTCAAGAAATTGAAATCTTTGTTTGAGAATGGGTTAGGAAAGAAGTTAAATTGTCTGATATCAAATAATGGAGGTGAATACTACAACAACGAGTTTGATAACTATTGTTCATAACATGGAACTTGAAGAGAGAAGACAATTCCAGGAACGCCATAGGAAAATGGTGTGTAAAAAAGAATGAACACAACAATCATGGAGCGCATAAGGTGCATGAGATTGCATGCAAGGTTGCCCTTACAATTTTGGGAAGATGTTGTAGATACTATTGTTTATATAATAAACAAATGGCCTTTAATTTCTTTGGATGATGGTATTCCAAAGGAAGCATGGATAGGTAAAAAGATAAACTACTCATTTTAAATACATTTGGTTGTGAAACCTTTGTCTACATTAATAAATAAAATAGAACAAAACTTGAGGAAAAATAAAAGAAATGTAACTTGATTGGATATGGTGTTAATGATTTTGGTGATCACTTATATTATTATGAAAATCAAAAAATCATTAGGAGAAGAGATGTCATATTTAATGAAAAGGTCTTGTATAAGGATTAGATATAGGGAAAGAAACAGGAAAAGGAAAATAAAGAATATGCAATGCTTGATAATATCACAGAAAAAGTAAAGGTGCCTAGAAATCATAATGATCAGTAGCCACAACAACAACAAAAACCAAAATAGCAACAAGCACCTCAAACAGCTGAAAGTGGTGTTAGAAGATCTACTAGGATAAGTAGACCCCCTGAATGCTATTCTCCTTCAGTATATTATGTATTGTTCACTGATTCTGGTGAACCAAAAAGATGTGAAGAAACAATGCAAATAGAAACCAGGAAGAAGTGGAAGCAAGCCCTGGAAGAAGAGATGGAATCTTTGATGCATAACCAGACTTGGGACTTAGTCAAGTTTCTTGCAGGTTAAACAACATTGCAGAATAAATGGGTTTACATGTTGAAGGAAGAAGATGGAGGAAAACAAAGGTATAAGTCTAGACTTGTGGTGAAAAGGTTTGCATAAAAAGAAAGGTATAGACTTTGATGAGTTTTTTTCTCATGTTGTTAAAATGACTTCAATGAGAACTATTTTAAGTCTGGTGGCAGTAGAAGATTTGCATCTTGAGGAGTTATATGTAAAGAAAACCTTTCTCCATGGGGATTTGGAGGAATAAATATATATTCAAAAGCAAAAAGTGTATGAGCTCAAAGGAAAGGATAAATTAGTGTGCAGGTTAAAGAATAACTTGTATGGCCTAAAACAGGCTCCAAGGAAATGGTATATAAAATTTGACAAGTTTATGTCTGAACAAGGTTATACTAGATTTCATTATGATCAATGTGTTTATGTTAACAAACAAAATGTTGGTAGCTATATTATATTTATATTGTATGTTGGTGACATGCTTGTTGTAGGGTCTAACATGGAGGAAAATTCATTTGCAATGAAGGATTTGGGTGCTGCAAAACAAATCCTTGGTATGAGAATAACTAGAGACAAGAAAAATCACAAATTAACATTGTCTCAAAGTGAGTACATAGAAAATGTGTTGTAAAGATTTAATATGTAGAATGAGAAACTAGTTAGTACAACTTTGTTTAGCCATTTCAAACTAAGTGAGGAGATGTGTCCCGAGACCCGAGAAGAGATGGATTATATGTGTAAAGCTCCATATGCATCAATAGTTGGAAGCTTAATGTATGTAATGGTCTAGACAAGGCCTGATATTGCACATGCTGTGGGAGTTGTAACCTGGTATATGAACAATCTAGGAAAAGAACATTGGATGGTAGTGAAATGGATTCTCACATATTTTAGAGGTACCACAGATCAAGCATTATGCTTTTGTGGTTCAAACATTTCTCTATAGGCATATGTTGATGTAGATATGGATGATGATAGAGATAACATGAGGAGCACCATAGGGCATGTGTTTAGTGTAGGTGGAACAACTATCAGTTGGGTTGCAAAATTGCAAAATATTGCTGCACTTTACAGAAGTAGAGTATGTGGTTTCTACAGAGGCTAGTAAAGAAATGATTTGGTTACAAAGTTTTATGGACGAGTTGGGAAAGAAGCAGTAGATGGGCAGGTTATATAGTGATAGCTAGGGTGCCATTCATCTTGTAAAGAACTTAACATGTCATTACAAGACTAAAAATATACAACTCAAGTACAATTTCATACGGTTAGTGTTGCAAGATGGGCAATTGAAGCTAGAAAAAATTCACATTAGCCAGAATCCTGCAGACATGTTAACATAAGTTCTAACTAGGGACAAAATGAGATCCTGCTCAGTTTTAATTGGTATTTAAGTATGATGATGAATATGAGAAACAACGAGGTTCAAAGTGGAAGCATTTTCCAGTTAATGAAGTAGCGGTGGAGTTTCTATAATCAGTCTACAAGTGGGAGATTATTGGGTGAACATGATTATCTTCTTGATTGAGAGGTCTCAGTCACATTGGACCCTAGTTCCTAAATGGGGTGGCAACTCCATCCGTATGATAGCTCCAGGGGGTCCAGGGGGGGTGATGACTACTTTTAAAGAGCCCCCTGTCGAGGGTTTGGGGGAAACACCCCCAAAGCTAAAAATAGATGAAAAATTGTCTTGTAAAATATTGTAATTTCATAGTCAATTTGGGTCATTCATTAAGCAAATGATCTTACAATAGAAGTTATGTTAATTTAGGGTTTTTTTCCCTAGAAGGAAACCCTTGGTTTATATGAGGGAATTTTATTACAGTTGTGTATGGTTCTTCTAAGAGAGAGAGGAAGTTGTGTGAGAGTGAAGATGAACTTACAAGGGATTTGTTGTAGGTTATATCTCTTCATTTTGCTGGAAAATATAAAAGGAAGGACTAGTTTTTTCTTCGTGGACATAGCCCAAATTGGGTGAGCCACATATATATGTGTCTCTCTTGTTTTATGCATTTCTATAGTTGTGTTTCCACAATATTTTTTGTATTTCATTTCTTTGTTAATCGATTTCTAACAATGAGAGAGTATCCAAAGACACTTAACTGGAGAATTACTTCAGCAGCTGCCAACTTCATCCATTGTCATAGTCCTAGCTCTTCCACTTGATTATTTGAGGCTAATCCCAGTCCCCACACAAACGGTTTTTCTACTTTTCCATTGGGGCGATAGATAACCCTTCCTGCTCCTACCTCCCCCAAATTCCCTTTCGAAGCACCATTAAAAAATATATAATATCGGCCCATCGTATTTATCCATTCCTTAAACTGTTCTATTGGCATACGGATGATATATGACATCTTCCTTTGACCATGAATTGGGTATCCTTTTAAGTCTAAGGGTTTTCTAACATTGAGCAATTATTTATCTTCCTCCGAAAGATTGACCATATCATCTAGATTGAAAACTCTCGTTGATACTACTTCAAATAGAAGTTGAGAAGTTGTAGGTGAAACAATAGGTTTTATTTCCTTGAAAATAACATTGTTCCTTGTGAGCCAATGGTGTTGTGGTTTTTACCTTTTGTTTTCTAGTTGGTGCTCATGTTCCTTATGGTTGTGGTTGGACAAACACTCTGGAGCCCTTGTTGGGTTGAGTTGCCAGTCCTAGAAGATTTGGTTGGAAAAATTCTCAAGAGCCCGACGATAGTTGTGGGTTGAGTTACTAGTCTTGGAAGTCAAGTTAGAACAAACGCTCTAGATCCCTGGACAACTTAGACAGAGACCGATCTAGTGATGGTTAGTGATGTTTGACTGTGAGGTGGAATCACTAGTTGAGGGTTGAGGTGGCATGGCCTTTGGAAGCCCTGGTTTGGTTTTCTTGGTTTATTCCATTAGATCCCACATTCATGCTTAGAATATGGCATGGGGGTAATTAGCTAAAAGAAAGATTTGATTCAGCCCAATCTATGGTCGGGTACTATGTGAAAGTCCCTGAGTTGGTTGGATTTTTCATATGTTAATAAGAGCTCTTTTCTATTGTGTTCTATGTGTAAATGTACTTATTATTATGTGGCTATGATGGATATGATATTATTGTTTTTTATCTAGTTATATGTTGGTTACAAGCATGGTTAATGAAAATTTTGAGTTATGCCTCTCATCATGTTTTTGTTATTAGATGAAATGTTAATGAATAAGTGACCTAATATATGATAATGAAACTATTGTGAGAGGGAATAAGACCTTATTGACGATTCTTAGAGAAGTATGAGCTCCCTATGTTTAGATGTGTATCGATGACATGTACATTACATGTTCATAATGTGTTTGATGAATTTCTTGTCATGGTTAGGATGAGTCAGGTCAGGTACTTGTTCAAAATTTGCATTAGAGGCATTTTCCTCTTGTTAATTATCACTTCCGAGTGTTTCATTAATTTTTGGGAAAAGGCCTAGTTCTTAGACTTGAAAATCTAGCTTAAATCCTGTAATCGCTAGCACAGAACTAGCTGAAAAACATTGTAGTCACATGGAAGCCTTATTATGGGAGCGCCTGGAGGGTTAAAACTGCATGAAGGGATTTTCATTAGAGTGACTAGGGTTTAGTTCAGTTAAAAAGAAATTTAACTCATGGCTTGGGCAACTGAAGTGGTTGGTTAGCCCTTGGGGGTCCTGTAGCTCCTAAGGAAGATTAGTTTGGTTTTGGTTTATCGATTCCACTTCCTTAACTGTACTTGGGGAGTTGAATCATATCACAGTAACCCTTCGTCACATATGTACCCCGGTGAACCAGCTGGCTTGGGTAACTGTGGGAGGAGGGTGTTACAAAAACGAACTCTTTCGACCTTCTTATTTGTGATATGAGAAAAGCATATGATAGAAATGTGAAGGAGATATGTTGAGCCCTATGATAAAGATATGATCACAAACCTATGATATAGATATCATGAAATACCAGTGACTGTTGCAATGCATTCTTATTGCTAATTTTCTTTCTACATACTTTCTTATTATCATATGGGGTGAATGCAATGTGAAAATGTTGAAAATGTTTTAAAATGCAATTATCTACAGTAGAGAATTCTAGCCCTAAGAAAATTAAAAATGTTACTTCTCTACTGGTTAGTAAATATATAATTATTTAAAAGTGTGTAAAATAATAAAATAAACAATCTACAATTTGAATCAATCAAATTGGCTAAGAAATGAAGCATAGGTGTGAATTTTAGTGAAGCAAGGCAATTTTGGCCCGCTACACAAAAATGCATGCCCAACCTTCATTTCAAGGCCAAATTGAATGATTCTACTTGGAGAGTATTTTTTTACTTATAAGTAACATTAATACAAATACATATTTTTAACTCTTCACATATATATTTCTTTTGTTCAAGGATACTCCAAATGGCATGGATTTCATAGGGTAAAAGGTAGGGTTTGTGTGCCACAAATAAATGAAAATCGGGACCTGTAATTAATTAGAAGTGATATAATGATCATGCCATCATATGGGTCTATGAAATTGTACCTCAACCTTGTAGTGTAATAGTTCCCTAATGGGTCTTAGTCTTGTGGTGTAACAACGCCCTGATGGGCCTCCATTCTTGGGTATGAAAACAACCTTCTTGGACCTTCTTATTTATGATAACACCGTAGATCCCTAATGGGCCTCAGTCTTGTGGTGTAACATTTCCCTAATGGTCATTAGTCTTGTGGTGTAACAACACTGTAATGGACCTCAGTCTCGTGGTGTAACAACACCCTAATGTGCCTCACTTCTTGGGTATGACACTAAATTCCTTGGGCATTATGATCTATTATCTATTATCTACTATAATATGAATATGTATACTAAACTTGTGTTTGTAGGTGACCAAGATAAGAATATAAATATGGCATTATGATTTAACCATTGAAATTTTTAATACAAGAGATTTGGCTAACTGATATAGATAACCAGTGTTTGAAGTTTGATATGATGCTTGACAATGATTTAGATCTATGGCTTGATATTGAGATATGTGTTTCGACTATAGATCTTTGGACGATAGCAAATTTGGATCTGACCTAATGTGTAATGATTTGATCTGACGACCAATGATTTTCCTTGATGAGAATGATATATGAGCATAGTAATTTACGATCACTTCTATGGGGGCAGAAATGACTTGTATTATGATTATGAGAATGATTTGATTGATATTGCGTGATAGGTGACAACTTGTTGGTGTAATAATAAATAAATTCAAGACTTGATATGAGCGCTACTTGTCACCTGATCTAAAAAATTGATGTTGTGATATTGTTGACTTTGATGAGCTAACTTAGTTGATGGTACAATAATGATGTATGAAAAGCTAAGAAAGTTGGTTTGGTAAAGTGTTATGTTTGCAGAGAGAATTGCATGAATCAAGCTTCCTGGTCCAGATTTGTCTACATTGACTGTTATTTGGTGAAGTCAAGATGATGTGTTCCAAGGTATGACTTTGATTTTAGTTTTGGTTTTTTTACATTGATGGCTTACTCCTAACAGGTAATGAGCCTTCAATGATCTAAGTAAGAGGGAGATGGCTTCTGAAGCTTGAAATAAGAAATCATGGCATGATGAATTAATTTATGAAAATGGGAAAATATAATCTATATTGCTAAGCTATTGAAGAATTATTGGAAAGAGGAAATGCAAATCCTTGGAAACTTCGATTAAATTGGTAACCGATAGTTTATTGAAGAATTTTTGAACATCCATATGTGTATATTCATGATATGCACAGAACCTGATTCGATTCATGATTGAGAAACTTCATACACATTGAGTTGTCGCAAAGCATCCTTCAAGATATTTGCATGAGATGATCTATTCTTGGTCTGAGATATTCTTCCTATGATATATGACTGTATGGATATGCTGATGTTAATTGGGATCTTTATTGATGAAATGAGCACATATCAGTGTTTCCTTAGTATGAGATCTGCTATGATGAGAGGTTCGTAGCACGATCAAGGTTAAGTACAATGTTGCTAGCATGGCTAGCTATGAAGTAGGATGAAAAAGCTTTTGAAGAGATGTTTGAGAAAGTTCTGAATATGACATGGATACATTGAGATGACATAAAGAGGTAGAGAATCCCATTTATATATATATTATATAAATATATTAATATAATATATATTATATATTATATATATATTATATATATATATTTATATATATATAATATATATTATTTATTATATATATATATTATATATATTATATATTATATATAATATATATCTAATTGAGATGCTTTCGTTGAACCAGTGTTGCTATTCGAGACAAGCTTAGGCTTGTGATTGGCACCTCCTTTAGAGGGAGGATGATTATGGTATTATTTTGTGATTTATATGTTTATTTATGTTCTAACATGATATTTGATTTCATGTCCTGTATGAACAAGATGCTACTGCTATTGATACATGATGATTATCGTATATATGTTGTTATAGAGAGCATCGTTGATCAAGGACACTAAGCCATACTCTTCCTCCCTTGTCTGAGCTCCTAAGGTGTGGAATTGAGATAGAGGGCTCCTAGGGTCAAGGGAACTCTAGAAAATAAGGTATCATCCCTATATGTTACCCATAGGTTTCGAATACTCACCCTATCTTGGTGTTTGCAGAGTATACCATAGTTGGCATCATACCCACAAGATGGGCTTATTGGGACTATCCCTCTCTGTCTAGCCAATGGGTGAGGAGGCTTGGGAGCATGATATCCTTATCTTTGGTAAGTCGAGTATCTCACTCAATCTAGGATTATGATGCAGTTGTTCTACCACATGGATTTTGAGGGTCATTGCTAGGAATATCAGTAGGAGATAGGATGAGATGAGTAGTAGCTCCCCTATATTACCTATTACTCAATATGTGGTCATAGTAGTAGCTCCCCCATGAGATTCTAGGTTGAGTAGTAGCTTCCCAATGTGGTTTTAGGTTGAGATGTGCTTCCTGATGATATGCTCTCCAATGATGATACACTGACAAACATTTTTGGTAGTAGCCTTCTGACTAATATTCTAGGTAGTAGCCCGTTGAATGATATTTCAGGTAGTAACCCACTGACAGATATTTTGGGTAGTAGCCCACTGGCATAAATACCAGGTAGTATCTTGATGAATAGAGGGTGGTAGCTTGAGATCCCCTCTGGTAACAAATTCTTCTTCTTTCAGATCCTATAATATTCTACATATGAGCAGGGACGATCAAGAGATAAGCAAGAGATGTATGTTGATGATTCAAGATGATGAGATACTTGAGATGGGACAAATGATGATAAGAAGTCATGTTGATCGATGGTTAGATATTGGCAGGTGGAATTCTCACTAGTTGAGAGGGACTATTAAAATCATGCAAATGCGGTCAAATTCCTCTTTGGACAACTCATATGATGAAGATAATAATTGCAATATATTCCTCTTTCTGTGAGGACCAAAATCGACCTAAATATCACCTCATTTGGACAAGAAGAAGTTGGTTTTTGAATTTATGTTCCCACTCATGTATATTTTATTAGACAAATCATCCTCAACATTAAGTGGACCCTCATAGAAGCCTATAAATGGAAGATACTTGAACCTCATTTGGAAACATTGATGAATCCATCTTCTATTCTCTTCTATTGTCTTGGTTCACACAGGTATGATGGAGAAAGTTAGCACAAGGGTCTGAAACTAAAGGGTTGAAGCTCGCACGAGTCTAGGGTTTATGTTTCTCGGTCGCTCGCTCGTAACTAAGCATTATTGGTCCTGGACACATTCACATATTGGTTAAGGGCGCGTCATGGAAGCCTCAGATGCTTGCATAATAGCCTGAAGGGAGCGTCTAGGGTTTCTAAAGTAAATCAAGCACTCTGGTCCTTAGACGTGCACACAAAGTGGTCAAAGATGTGTTTGGGAATACTCAGGAACTCCCATAGTAGCTTGAAGGGTGCATCCGGGGATTTGAGACAATTCTAAGTGTATTTATTCCCATATGCATGCATACAGTTCACTAGGGAGCGTCTAGGACTGTCATAGTTGCTCACACTACTCCTTCTTTATGCATCTGAGACTAAAATATGAAACTTCAGCACTCTGAAGATTTTGCTAAGTGAAAACTGTGTTCAGTAGTAGGCTAGAGACAATGATAGTACATTACAGTCCTTAGAATTAGGTTTTTGAATACAGGCATGTTTAGGTTCATTTCGTGGATTTTGTAGTTGTTATGAAGATATGGATCATTGTACTCTCTTTTTTTGAATCCTTTGATGACAATATATAAGAAGAAGAATTTGCAAGGGTTTTCGCCATAGTAGGTTTTTCCATGGTCTTCGACCAATCCTGGTTTCTCTATGTGTGCATGATATTCTTCTATTGTTCCTTTATGTTACGCCGCATTGATGATGCTGCTATTGTTCTTTCTAGATAGTTACATATGTTGATGAATAATGATGTAAATATGAATAATTTCATGATGTTAAGGGGTGAAATTAATGTGTTAACAAAGAAATGAAATTATCAAAGTAAAGAAAAATATATCCCTAAGAAAATTTAACAAAGATTCATAATGTGGCATGGTGGAAGAAGAGATTTGTGTCCCAGGAGTGGAATGGCCATTAGAAATATTTGTTTCTTGTTCCAAATTCTTAGTGTTTATGCTTAATGATTTCATCCTTGATATTTTGCTCAATCCAGGAGTGGTTGGGGAATAAATTAATTCCCTTTGAGTCGATTGATGTGTTTGCAATGTTTCAATGGTTTTAGTTGATCATTTGTATTTGCATATAACAATCGTTTTTAAGGCCACACTGTCAAGTTTATTAACTTCCTTCACCCCCAATATTAAAGCCAAGGTCTCTTTCTCTTTGTCAGTATGATGTCCCTAGATATATAAAATACACATTGAACCATCACACACACATAATATCCCTCTAATTTTCAGCAAACCTTTATGATAATCAAACCATTCTGCACCAGTACATGAATAAATATCCCTCAATTTAACCTTAAATCCACCCTCTATTCACTGAACCGACAATGCCTTTGCAACTCCAATTTATGGACCAAAAAGGAAGAAAAATAAAAATCGCATGTAAGCTCTGTTTGAATCCTTAAGATACTATAAAATGGACATAATGGGTAGGCTTCAGGTTGACACCCAGATGGGGGCAAAGGAGACTATTCTTTTCTTTCTGTGTCTATGCCTATCAACACTTGAAAAAATTCTCAAAGGAAAAAGGGTCATTTTTTTTTAGTCCAATAGTTGGTGGGTATTTATTTTCAGAGTTTTGGCCTATGGGAATTCTAAATTTTTTACTTGCCCATCGCTGAAAATTTCGATTCGCCCATCAGTGACTTTAGTGTTGACTCAGGTCAATTAATGTGATCATGTTGAGGCGTAAGAGTTGGCATAAATTTTTCCTACTTTGGCACCATCAAGTAATTTTTTCAATAAAAAAAATAAACATATAAATGTTATAATAATATAACATTATTCTCAAATAAAATCAAAGATTAATATAATACATTCAAAAAAATAACCATAATTTCAATAATCCACTATATTCAATATAGAGTAATTTAATCAGCTCTAAAATTATTGCATAAACTAAGTTATAAATGAGGAATGAAACAAAATTGATATACACACTAGTGTTAAAGTGTGTTACATGGGAAAAATATGCTAATCTCAATTATACTATATTCAAAATATAGTATACTAATACGTCTATCCTTACACTTATTGTTTACATTTTTGTTTGATTGATTCAAATTATAGATTGTTTATGTTATTATTTTACATGCATTTACATTGTTACATTTTACCAACTAGTAGAGTAGAAACAATTTTAATTTTTTTAGGGCTAGAAGCCTCTCTTGTAGATAATTGTATTTGACAACATTTTCAACTTTGTCTCCTTGCATTCACTGCATATCATCATAAGAAATTATGTATAGATAACATTAGCAATAAAAATGTAGTGGAAAAATCATAGGTATTTCATTATATATTTTCATAGGGCTCATCATATCTCTATCATAATATTTTATCATATCACAGATAAGAATGCCTGAGGAAGTTGTTGCCATACCCAAGAACTGAGGCCCATTAGGGCATTGTTACACTACAATACTAAGGAACAATTTCAAATATCAATAGGATGGAATGATCATTATATCACTTGCAATTAATTACAAGTCCTAGTGTGCATTTATTTGAGGCACACAAACCCTGCCTTTTACCAAATGAAATCCATGCAATTTGGAGTATTATTGAACAACAAAAATATATATGTGAAAAATTACAAATATTTAATTGTATTAATGTTACTTATGAGTAAATAAATACTCTCCAATTTGAATCATTCAATTTGACCTTGAAATGAGGGTTGGGCGTGAATTATTGTGAAGTAGGCCGAAATTTCCTCGCTTCACTAACATGCACGAGCCGACTTCATTTATTGGCCAATATTATTGATTTAGATTGTAGATTTTTTATTTTACTATTTTACACACTTTTTAATTTTTATATATTTACTTTGAGCTTAAATATTTATACTTTAGATTTGATACAACATTCTAAATTTTGCTTCAACTTGTCTTGTTTGAAAGTTGTGTATAAGTGGGAAACATAGTTATGTAGGATATTTTTCAGAAATTATGCAAGGTTATATCTTAAGGTTAGGTATTTTCCAATCATGTCCCTTTTCAAATTTCATTACTAAGAGTGTAATTGGTTAAGCCCTGGAGTGCATATTTGTTCCAACTTGAACATTAGTACATATGATGAATTGTTGCAATGGTATACTTGGATAAAGGAGAGAAGATTTCAATTGCAAATGGTTTCTTCTACTATCTTCCACCTCACTATACACCTAGTTTCAGTGAATTATTTATTTACACTTGAGCACAATTTTTAAGTCTCTTGGTCAAAATTCAAAACTAATGACTTTAGTTCTTGAGTTGTTTTGTCAATAACATAGTGAAAATGTACAAAAATGGGGTTGTAAAAATGCCCTTCAATGAATGTACATATGTAATTAATTGGAAATAAGATTATGGGGCTAAAGACAAGTGAATTTGTGATAAAAAAAAATCTTTCACATTCCTCAAATTTTGTCTAAGTTTCTTGCAATTTATTTGACAAAATTAGAATTTCTCATTTTTTAAACCCGTTTTACCCAACATAGAAAATGCTCACCATACCCTCATTCTTTCCTCCTTTTGAGTGATTTCAATTGCAAATGGTGTGTTCTACTATTTTACACCTCACTATACACTTTGTTTAAATGAATGATTTATTTACTCTTGTGAACAATTTGTATGTCTCTTAGTAAAAACTTGAAACTAATGGCTTCAATTCTTGAATTGTTCTCTTAATAATAGAGTGCAAATGTACAAAATGCGGCTTAGAAAAATGTCCACCCAAGAATACACAGGTGTCACTAATTGGAAATAATCCTATGGGGTTGAATACAGATGTACTTTTGAAAAAAACCTCTTTCACATTCCTCAAATTATGTGCTAATTTCTTGCAAATGATTTGACAAAATGACAATTTCTTAGTTTTTAAACCAGTTTTACCCATCTAAAAAAAATGCCTGCCATATCCTCATTATTCCTTCTTTTTGAATGATTTTAGTTACAAATGATGTGCTCTACTATTTTCCACCTCACCTTACACCTGGTTTGAATGAATTATTTATTTAAACTTGTGCACAAATTGTAAGTCTCTTGGTCAAAACTTTAAACTAATGACGAAGGTTTTTGAATTGTTCTGTCAAGAATAGAGAACATATGTACAAAAATGGGATTAGAAAAATGCCCGCCCAAGGCTATACATATGCCATTAATTGGAAATAAGCTTATGGAGATGAAGACACATGAATTTGTGACAAAAATCTCTTTCACATACCTGAAATGGTGTGTCAGCTTCTTATAATTGATTTGACAAAATGACAATATCTCAGTTTTACCGAGCTCAGAAAAATGCCCACGATACCCTCATTATTCCTAATTTCTTAGTGATTTCAATTGAAAATGGTTTATTCTATTATATTCCACCTCATCGTACACCTAATTTGAATGAATGATTTATTTACACGTGCACAATTTGTAAGTCTCTTGGTCAAAATTCAAAACTAATGACTTAAGTTCTTGAATTCTTTTGTCAAGAACAAAGTGCAAACATACAAAATTGGGCTTACAAAAATGATTTTTGAAGACTAGATAGATGGTGTTTTCTACTATTTTCCACCTCACCGTACACCTTGTTTTTCAATTTGAGCTAAAAAGGTATCCGTTGAGCAAAACACGTGAGGTTGTCTTGTATTCATGAGATGTCCCCTTAGTTTAATAAAAATTCAAGCCATCCACTACTATGAAAATGATTATAGTATTTTTTTTTTTGGAATAGGATAGGTACACATATTGGGAAAGAACATTCCTCTATTGATATTGCAGAGATAAACAAGATTTGAATTTGGAAACTAACTCATTTTTCCTCAACTGTGTCAATTGTAGGATAGGAAGAATTCACTAGAGACCCAACATTTTAGAAATTGACTCCTCAGTCACAAAAGATAAAACCCTAGAATCCTTTGCAGAGAATACAACCCTAGCATCTGGTGAATAATTACTGGAACACATGAATGGATCATTCAAATAGGATTTCTCTCTTATTTGATTGTGCAAGTCCTTTTGATTCTATGAATAACAAAGAACCATATGTTTTTTTACTGAAATACAAGAAATTAGTTACATAAAAAATACATTGTTTTCATAAATAAAAACATTATATATATATCTTATATATATATATATTATATATTAAAACATTGAAATGTATTTATAGCACTAACATATACAGAGATGTTGTTATGGAACTCTAGGTTTCTTGGGAGGTTTCTGCAAGCCCTCCTCTTCATACGAATCTAATGCAGTATAAGCTATCTTTCTTTATGTAGAAGCCTCTACTTATTTGGAAGTTGTAGCACCTGCTTGTAATTTATCTTCCAACTCCTTCTCTATTTTTCTACTCTATCAAGAAAGTTTGCAATTTATTTTTATTTTTTATTTTTTTTTTCTTTTTCTTTTTTTTCAGTAGTGTGCTTCTTTAAATACATTGGACATGCTTCTTTTAATTTCTATAGCATTATTTTTCCTTTCCTTGAATAGTATCCCCTGTGTGTCTTGACTCACCTTTAACTTGACGCAATTCAGCCTTCAAATATTGTTGATATGAAATCTGCAAAATTGGACGTGCAAGAGCTATGTGCTTATTCTACAAAGCATGAATTTTTTACTTCAAATCTTGCATCTCACTTTGACATCCCAAATGTTTTGTTGCTTTCTTGTCTAAGAATTTATTTTAAGCAACTTAATTTTCTCTTCCTTCATAGTTAGCTCGTTCTTGAGTGATTCCTTCATTTTTGATGTGTCAAACACATCACCTCCAACATCCATTGTTGCAACAACTTTAAAAAATGATATCTCTCGCTCTTGCAAGGCACAGTCATACTTAAGAAACGTATATTTATGTTTTTTTTTTTTCAATATATGCTGCTTGAATCGCTCTATTCAAGTTATTCTCTCGTGCTCTTAATGAGTGCTCAAACTCTAACAAGGCCTTCAATTTCTTACCATGTTCGAATGCTTCATCTTTCTTTTCAATATCACTCTTCATCACTTTAACCCTTTCTTCATAATTTTCGATCTCCTCCTTGTGTTTAGTAAACATTTCATTGATTTTCTTTTGAAACTCAACCTTTAAAGTATGAACATATTGTTATTTTTCCTTCACTTATTAAATAATTTTTACTACAGGTGGAATGTAGGTCTATAGACGCAATATGTTAAGAACCTCTGGCTTGTTTTTAAGCTCCAGTATCTTGGTTGCATATTTATTAATTTCAACCCTATACATTTATTTTAAATCATTAAGTTCATTAATTCCATCATCTATAACTTTACATTTTTTAGCATTTAACTCTTCAATATATATTTCATACTTGTATCTAGATACATTTTCCCTTTGTTCACTATCCACTAGAAATTTATGTAAGCTTGTGACTTCCTGATTCAAATCAAGAACTTATTGATCCTTATTCATGCACATTTCATAACTTTTTTTTAGCAATCATGGTGAACATGTGGATAAGATAACGACTCTGTGGATTTCTCTAAATCTACTGATCTAAGACATTTTACTTACAGATGCATTGGAATTACATATAACAGAGTTAGTTAACCATGGAACTTAAAATCACGTAAACAATACGAAAATAATCAAAAGAACACAAAAACAATGACACAATGAATTGATTACGGAGTTCATCCAATTTGGACTACATCTTCAGGCCCTGCTCAATAGTGGGGAGGCCTTTATTCAATTAGTGGCATAAAAGAGATAAAATTACAAGCAACAATCAATTACAACCCTTATACCTCCAAGCTAAAAGATGGGCAAAGAATGGAGAGCCCAGCTTTAGAAACAGAGAGTACCACTGAACTCCTGGTGAAAAACAGTGAAAAAATGCTTATCCAGACTCCCAATTTGGATAATCAGACCTTCTGCAATCTCTCAAAACCTCCCAGCTGCTCAAGGTGAGGTCCTTCCTGCTACCAAGGTCAGGGCCTGCTTCCTTCGTGTGCTTTTGAACTATTCTCCTAACTCTCTCTCTCTCCTTCTTCCGACACAAAAATGGCCTTTTATAAGCATGGCGGCAATCCCTCAATACCTGGGCAGTTCAAACAATAGACTAAGTTAAGCAAGCAGGCGTATTCCACAAAGGTTCTCGGGCCCCTGAATAGTATGTGGCAACAACCCTTACAAACATGGAAAAATTATTTTAACTGTGTGTTTAAATTGGCAGCAAGACTATTGGCGTTTCCAACCATCGGCGAACAGTACTATGCCCAAACAACAGGCACTCTGTGATAGGACATACCTGTCATGAATATAAAACATGATATATAACATATCACAATCGCAATCAGTGGAAGACCCATGCTCTGTAATGATCACGGACCCAAAGAGATAATATAATGCATTTTATAAAATATTGCATCTGGATCCTCCCCACAAATCACAATCAACGAAGTCCATTGATAACATGTATATCAGCATGGTACTTATGCGATATACAATCACGATTATATCGCATCGCGACTTTGCTTCACTGGGGGTCGATTCTTAAGTACTCGTTCCTCCTCCAACCTGCGATATACGATATCGCAATTGCAGCCAGGATCCTATCGGGGCCGATTCTTATCCACTATCTCCTTCGATCTGTGATATGTGATATTGCAATCATAATCAGGATCCTACCGAGGCCGATTCTCCTTAAGCCAGGACCTATTTTTCTATGATAATCGAATGCAGAACTTAATGGTAGCCTGCCACTTGGCACCTCTCCATTCGTTGTAACTTTTTCCATGCCATCTTCTCCTACCACCTGAATAAGTCAAACTCGAACTTTAACTTGCTCTAACTTCTTCATTTGGACTAGGATTTGAGTGTCATTCGCACTATTGGAATCAGGATGACGAGAACTTAGATCCGATGCTAAGTTTCTCTAGATTCTTCCACTTTGAGTTTTTCAGCCTTATACCATGCCACTAGTACTTTTTTGAAGATCCACACAAATCAATCCTCCAGGATCCTCCTGGATCAATTCTCCTCACTAAGAGATTTTGGACCACCAAAAGACATTTCAGTCATTTGGCAAGTGAGGAAATTTATCCCTCTCTTTTTCCTTCTCCATCCATCGAGCTTTCTTGGATGCATTCCTTTGAAGCCAACACGGATGTACTCCACATCTCCCCGTCATGAAGTTCTGGTTTTCCGGTCAAGTATGATATCTTTGGGAAACTTATCTAGATACTCTGGTGCAAAATCATCCATTGTATGAATCTCTGCAACCTCCTTTGTATCCATAATCAATTTAGGTTCATAAAGCTTCAAGTTTCCTACATTTACCACTAAGTACATATGCATATAAGTAGGAAAGTCAAGACAAAAAGCATTGTCTCTAATCTTTGCCAATATGGTGTAGGGACCATATTGGATGGAACTCAACTTCTTCCCTTCTCCCTTCATTCTATCCTTGTTGATATGAAGCCATACCTTGTCCACAAATTGAAACTCATGGTTAACAAGGTGTTTATCATGTCGAGCTTTTTACCAAGCTTGACTCTCCTACAACTGCTCCTGCATTTCCTGATGAATCACATGTATCTGCTGATTTAAATTTCGTTATTTGTCCCTATCATCACGTCCATTGATATCCTCCTCTTTCCCAAAGACCATGTCTAAGGGATATCTAGGTAGATAGCCAAAACATGTCTCAAACGGTGAGCTCTGTGTAGATGAATATGATGCTCGATTGTATGCATTTTTCACATAAGGAAGTTGTCCATCCCACAACTTGGGATGTTTCCCACAATAGCCTCGCAACAAGTGTACCACGGTGCAATTGACAACCTCTATCTGTCCATCAGTCTATTGACGAAATGTCGTACTTCTTTTCAGCTTAGTGGCCATCATTCTCCACAAGTTGGTCCAAAAATCCCCAATAAAGAGAGATTCTCGATCTGACACAATAGATGTGGAAAATCCAAAATGGACCCAAATATGTTGAAAGAAAAGAAAAGTGGTTTGCTTAGCAGTGACCTACTTCTTACAAGGCATTAAAATACACATTTTACTAAATCGATCCACAACGAAATACAAATAGTCGTGACCTTTCCTACACATAGAAAAACCTCCTACAAAGTCCATGGACACACTTTCCCATGTTCGACTTGGAATAAGAAGTGGTGTGTAGAGCCCAAGTTTCCTATTAGAGGGATTTGAAACAGAACGCAACACACAACCCTTTACAAACCGAGTCACAATGTTTTTAATATGAGGCCAAAAACAAACCTCTGCAAATGACATAAAGTTTTCTCAGTTCCAAAATGACCAGACACCAGAGAGGTATGAGCCTCTCTGATTAAATGAATCCTTTCATCACTAGGTATGCACAGTTTGTCAAGGCGGTAAAAAGGATTTCCCTACAAGTAATAATTGTCCACCTGCGATCCATGAGTCAGTTTTACATAGATTTCTTTAAAATCACTATCATTAGCATACTAATCAGCATAAATTGCTAATGATGAAGAAACATTTTGCAAAAGTACAAATGCAAAAATAGGAGGGCGAGAAAGCGTATCTACTAATTTTTTGCTGCCACCCTTCTTGTATCTTATCACCAAATGAAACTGTTGGAGGAATCCCATCCATCTGAAGTTACGGGCTTGCTGAAGCTTGGTCTATGACTAAAGATACTACAAGGGATAATGATCCATATGGATATTGTTTCCACTTCTTTACACTCTTGACCAAGGCATACAACTCCCTGTCATACGTAGGATAATTCACAACATCCTGGGATAAAGTCTCTGAATGGTAACATATATGATTTCTTTGCTGCATCAATACAACACCCATGGCATAACCGCTGACATTTGTTTCAATTTCAAAAGGTTGTTGAAGGTCTGGTAAGATTAGGACTGGTGCTGTGCTGATCTTCTCTTTCAGTGTGTCGAAGAATTTTTGTTGTTTTCCTCCCCAATGAAAGGCCTAATTCACACTAGTCAAGGCGTTCAAGGGGGTTGCGATAATGGAGAAGTTCGCAATGAACCTTCTCCAATACTGTACTGCACCCATAAAACTTTGAACCTATGTAACGTTCGTGGGCTTAAGCCAATTCATAATCAGCTCCACTTTAGAGGGATATATATTCAATTTTCCATTGCCGACAATGTGGCCTACATAAATCAGAGAAGTCTTCCCAAACTCACACTTTGACAGTTTCAAATACATCTTTTCACTTTTCTAACATCAAGCACTTTCTTTAGATGACACACATGTTCATCCCATGTACTATTGTACACAAGAATATCGTCCAGATATACAAGAACAAAATGATCAAGAAAATGCCTAAATAAATCATTCATTACCCTCATAAACGTGGCTAGAGAGTTGCACAGTCTGAATGGCATCACCATTCATTCAAACAACCCCTGTTTGGTTTTGAACATAATCTTTCAAACGTCTTGCTCTGCAATTCTAACCTGGTGGTAACCACTATGCAAATGCAACTTTGTAAAATAAACAACATTTTTCAACTAATCTAACAATTCATCATTGCGAGGGAGAGGGTATCAACTTTTCACCATGATCTTGTTCAATGCCCTGTAATTTACGCACATTCTCCATGTTTTGTCTTTCTTGGGAACCAACACGATCGATGAGCCACAAGGAGAAGAACTTGGTCTGATGACTCCTTGATTTAATAGTTCTTGCACCTGTTTCTTGATCTCCTCCATATCGATAGAAGCCATCTGATGTTAGGTAAAATTCACTCGGGGTTTGAGTCAAGGTTGACCTGGTTAAATAGTAGTGGTTTTGGGCACATGGTATAGCGTACCCATGGTATTATGGTTTTTGGTATTGCATGTAATGGATCCTATAAAAGGTTGGGAATACTTTATTGTAATGTAGGCCTGAAGGTGAGTGGTGAAGACTCACTTGGCTGGATTGGCTAGGGTTTTGGCCAATGCCAATGAGATCTCATTGGGTTGGGTTTTTCCTCGAATTTGGGGTTTCTTGGATAAATATTATGTGTATAATATTTATGTGTATTGTTGCTAGTTATTTTATTGTTCCTCTTTGTAAATATCGGTAAATCTCAGTAATAATTTATCTCTTTTACCGTAAATTTCTTAACAATTGGTATCAGAGCTATTTTGGCTTCAAGGGGACACCTTTGCTGCTGAGGGGTTTTGCTTAGGCCTGTGGTAGACCCTGTTTAGTGGGAGATTTGCGGGATCGATTCTTGTGGTGAAAGAAGATGGTGAGCAGTGGAAAGATAGAGATCAAGAAATTTAATGGTCATAGTTCTGAGTTGTGGAAACTAAAGATGGAGGATTTGTTGGTGGATAAAGATCAGTGGATCAAGGTAGATTCGGGTACTAAACCAACGGACATGTCTGATGAAGACAGGAATAAGTTGGATCGGAAGGAAAAAAACATAATACAATTGTGTGTCTCAGATTCATTATTTTTGAATGTATTAGGGGAAGCTACGATGAAGGATTTGTGGGACAAGTTAGGGACTTTGTACCAATCTAAGTCTCTGGTGAATAAACTGTTCCTACGAGAAAAGTTGTATAACAGTAGGATGAAAGATGGAGACTCAGTGACAGAGCATTTGAACTCATTCAATACTGTGGTAA
This sequence comes from Pinus taeda, assembly GCA_000404065.3. NCBI lineage: Eukaryota > Viridiplantae > Streptophyta > Pinopsida > Pinales > Pinaceae > Pinus > Pinus taeda. Next base: position 97,542 of record APFE031131030.1, read on the forward strand.
GTGAGTTATTATTTGTTGATATTAAAATTTCAGATGAAGATAAGTGGATCTTTATTGGGTATAAGGATGGTTTAAAAGCTTATAAGCTTTGGAAACCAGTACATGGAAGGTTGTGTACAACCGAGATGTGGTGTGTAAAGAGTTGAAAGATTTTATTAAACATGAAGTCCTACCAAAGGAACCTAAGAAGATAGATTTTGAGCTAAAGGAGGAAGAATCAGACTCTACAGCAAAAGAGGAATCAGAAGAGGAAGAGCCACAAACTCCGATTGTGAGAAGATCAGTTTGAGAAAGAAGGAAACTAGAAAGGTATACTCCATCTTCCTATTCAAATTTTGCTTTATCTGTTACTGACGATGATCCCAAAACTGTGAAGGAAGTAGTAGATTCAGAGGATGGCAAACTCTGGAAATAGGCCATGGTTGATGAAATGGCATCTTTGCACAAAAATGAGGCTTGCGATCTGGTGGAGTTTTCGGCTAGAAGGAAACCCATTGGAAGAAAATGCATGTTCAAGAAGAAGACGAATGCAAAAATAAAGGTGGAGAAATACAAAGCTCTGTTGGTAGAAAAAGGTTATTCCTAGGTGTCGGGAATTGATTTTTGTGATATTTTTTCTCCTGTTGCAAAGGTAGCTTCTATTAGATTTCTTTTAACTGGTGTTGTTGCATTTAATGTTGAGGTAGAATAGATGTATGTGAAGAAATAATTTATTCACGGGGATCTGGAAGAAGAGATCTACATGAAGAAACCTGAATACTTTGCGGTGAAGGGTAAGAAAGAACTGGTATGCAAGTTAAAAAAGTCTTTGTATGGGTTAAAACAATCACCAAGGATGTGGTATCAAAATTTATACAGGGACTTGGCTTCACCAGAAGGAAAGCAGATAACTGTGTGTATTTCAAATTAATTGGTGACCGTGTTATTTATCTGGTCTTGTATGTGGATGATATGTTGCTGGTTGGAAATGACAAAGAAATTATCCAGGATTTGAAGATGCAATCGTCCTCAAAATTAGACATGAAAGATCTTGGTGCTGCAAACTATATTTTGGGAATGGAAATTAAATGAGGTGAGGTAAAGAGGAAGCTCTAGTTAAACCACAGGAAGTATGTCGAGACCATACTGCAGAGGTTTAATATGCAAGATAGTAAACCGATGAAGGTTCCTATTCCTGTAGGTGTAAATTTATCTATTGAATAGTGTCCCAAGACATAAGAAGTGGAAGAGGACATGTCCCATGTTCCATGTGCAAGTGAAGTCGATAGTCTGATGTATACAATTGTCTGTACTAGACCAGACATTGCACATGTAGTGGGAGTATTGAGTAGGTTTATGTCAAAACTAGGGAAGGAGCATTGGACAATAGTGAAGCGGGTTTTGAGGTACTTGCATGGCACTTGTGATTGTGGTTTGTGCTACCAAGGAAGACTAAGATTGGATAGAGTTTTGGACATCCATGGCTTTGTTGATGCAGAATGGGATAGAGACATGGATAAGAGAAGATCTACAAGTGGGTATGTGTTTAACCTATTTGGAGGTGCATTCAGTTGGATGAGTAAGAGACAATCTATAGTGGCATTTTCAACTACAGAGGTAGAATACATGGCAACCACTCATGCAAGAAAGGAAGCAGCTTGGTTGCAGAGATTGTGTTCAAGTATGGGGTTAGCATAGCGAGCTATAAGGATAGATTGTGACAGCCAAAGTGCAATTTTGTTGGCAAAGAACCATGCTTATCATTCAAAGACAAATCACATTGATGTTCATTATCACTTTGTGAGGGATATGGTAGAAGAAAAAAAGTTGTTGTTTGTAAAGGTGGACACTTTGAATAATACTGCAGATGCATTGACAAAATATGCGAGCTTTGAGAAGTTCTCTTGCTGTAAAGAAACAATGGGCGTTGCAGGGTTGGATCAATGACTAAGCTCTCATGTGGAAAGAAAACAAAAAGTGGGAGAATGTTGGGTTGTGTTATATTCTTTCCACAGTTAGCCCTAGTAGTTAAACTAGGGGGTCAAAGTGGGGGTAGCAACCACCCCTATTGGGGGGTTTGAGGGGGGCGGTAGCCCCCATCTACGGGGTCTGGGGCAGTGTCGCAGGGAAATTTTTTTTGGACCCTATATTAGGAGGGTGGACCTACCTATGGTTTTGTGCATGGATTTCGCACATGGTTTTGAGCACAATGGTTTTCAGTCCATGGTATTTTGTAGATCCGGTCAAGGGAACTACGGTTATGTTCTAATCCATGGTTTATGGTTGCTTTGGATTGTATATATATTTGCATGTGGATTAATTAATTTATGAACCATGTAAGTGAAAAGAAAACCTAGATCACTGGCGGTTACAATGGCTAGTGACCCATGTAATTCGGTAGATGGGTTCTTTTTATATGGACATTGATGTCATATGTAGAAAGACAAAAACAAGGGTAAAAAAAAATTAAAAAATATTATAATGGAGTGAAATTCTTAATTTTCATGTAAATGGGCATACTGTTCTAAGACCTGGTAAGACATGTGTACCCCTGGGTAATTACTGGTATAGTCTGTGTTAGACCTAGGTAATAGGGGGATGTCGGGTTAACAAATCCCAGGTGAAAAATTTGAAGGGGATAAGGGATAGAGTGAGCGATATTGTCTCACTTAGTAGGTTTTGGTTTCATTTAGTCAAGGAACCCCAAGTCAAGTTTAAGGGGGGAGTTGTTAGGTAAAATTGACTAGAGGTTTGATCCAAGGTTGACCTCGTTAAATAGTAGTGGTTTGGGGCACATGGTATAGTGTACCCATGGTATTATGGTTTGTGGTATTGCATGTAATGGAGCCTATAAAAGGCTGGGAATACTTCATTGTAATGTAGGCCTAGAGGTGAGTGGTGAAGGCTCACTTGGCTGAATTGGCCAGGGTTTTGGCCAATGCTAACGAGATCTCATTAGGTTGGGTTTTTCCCCGGATTTGGGGTTTTTCTAGATAAATATTATGTGTATTATTGTTGGTTATTTTATTGTTCCTCTTTGTAAATCTCAGTAAATCTCAGTAATAATTTATCTCTCTGCCGTAAATTTCTTAACATCTTGTACATGCCAACATTTAGTAAAGGAGCATCCTATTATAAATAGATCTCATGTTAGCTTTCCCATTTAAGGGGCAATCCTCTCGGTTCCTGAAACAATCCATCATAATTAGAAACAATTTCAATTAATTCTTTCTTATGATCAGGATTACAACCTTTGAAAGCGTCAGCCATCTTGGCCTCTTTTGTTCTCACTACCATGGGAATGCACCCTTTGTTGATATTAACCAGTCGTTTAATCTATCCTGCGCTTACAATTCTAGCATTAACTTTTGTATGATGAGCTCTAACTATATTCCCTACCCCATCCTTTGTGAGGTGGTATTTGTTTTCATGTCGAAAGAAAACGACCCTTCTGTCATATAGATATGGGCTTCCCAAGATGATTCCACAAATTTCTAAAGGCACTACATCTAACTCTACCTCATCAACTAATTTAGAAGTAATAAAAAATTTGGCCCTACACTGCTTGGTGACCTACAATTTGGCTTTATCGCTTACCAAACCAAGTGGGTATGGACTCAGATGAGGCTTAGTTTCAAGGCCTAACTTTTTCACTAAGGACTTCGAGATTAAGTTTGCTTGGGAACCTGAATCAAACATAGTTTCCACCTTTGTATGTTTTATGACAACTCTAATGTGGAATAACTCAATTCTCTTCTGCTCATTACTTAAGGCTCATTCAAATAACTAGTACTTGCAACCGAATCAAAACTATCATTAATATAAAGAGTACCTCTTGTACCCATGGTTTTGATCAATGTCTCATCGTCAGAATCTAATCCAAGGTCCTGCGTTGTTTCCACTGTCTTCTGCTCCCCGTTTCCACCAAATATCTTTGGTCTCAACTATGGATGCAGTTTCCAGCAGTGGTCCTCGTCATGACCATCTTTCTTGCAATGAGTGCAGTACGGTGTTACTTTGTCCCCTTTCCTGGTTGCAACAGTCTTCTTATCCTTCCCTTTTCCTTTCTTCTAGAACTTTCCATGCTAAGCTTTGAATGGTGCCTTTTGGCTTTATGATAGGCTTTATGCTAGCTGCATCAATTGTAGTAGGCTCAACCAGTAATAATGAGTGTCATATGTAACTATGTAACGCACCTATATACTTAGTTACAGTGTCAAGTGCATCTAATGAGATGCCCAGATTCAATGCTTGTTTCCGAAATTATTCAGTGAAGCTTTCCACATTCTGGCCCTTACTTTGCCTTAGATATTGCTAGTCCATAAGTTCCCTTTTCTTATAACCCAGAGGGTAGAATTGGTCTTTCAATACAAAAATAAAACTAGACCAAGAGGATGGAAGTTTACCTGACTTTGTGCTTCCTTTCTGCAACTTTCTCTCCCACTAAATGAGAGCAGTGCCACTCAGCCAAAGAGATGCTAACTGTAATTTCACCTCATCTTCTTCGATATGCTTGATCTTATGAATATAATTCATAACAAGTAAATAAATAAAACAAATATAAATATTAAATAATCAAATATTAATTAGGTTAAACAGTCATTAAGTTAAGTGAAAAGACATGTCTAAAAGACATGCCCATTCACGAAAGGACACCTGCTTAGGTATATGAATGCGGGTCCTCATTGTAACATTCATCACTTATACATTTTTATATATAATAAATTCGTATTACAAAATACCTCTCGTGTATCTTTACATTCAAGTCTCCAAGCTATCAATTTTCATATTTCAATACCAGTTTTTATGCTTTCAATGGTATTAGAGCCATGGCACACAATATAGTCATGCGGGTCTTTGAACGTTGTTCGTCGCACAATGTGCCATTATGTTCACATCCTAATTGCGTTGAATAGTTTAGTGAAATTTAAGAAACATTTCAGTGACTATTAAAATCATGTGCGGAAGTTACAACATGTCTAAAGAAAAGTTGTGCAGAGGAAGATGATAGCAATTGTGAAGAAACGAAACAAGGTCAAGCAGAAAAAGAAGTTTATATGGATACCCAACTTGCAGAGTCTGATAAAGATGCTATGGAAGAAGCTGATGATGCCGCTAATGAAACAGGTGAAATTGTGGTAATTAAATCTCAAAAATCTCACAGCCAAAATGAAAAGCTATATGATGCAGAAGGTATCTTCAATCCGCATACAGCCAAGTTAGAGAAAAAACAGAGTAAAAAAGATGGGAAAATGCTTGTGAAAGTTTCAAATGAAGCTAGGAGCGATGATTATGATTTTGTAGTTGACTATAAAATGCAATTTACTGATCCATAGATAGAAGATGAGTCACATAAAGATGATGATGATCGCAACTATAAACATAGAAGAAGAGTCACTTAGTCTCAATCTTTTAATTGAGATGGTGAAGAGGATGATGAGACGAGGCATATAGAAAAGCGGGGTAGGCTTTTAGATAAGGGCCCATCATTACAGGAAGGTGAGGCACAATTTCTAGATTGTTGCAGGGAATATACCCCATTACAAACAGAAAGTCTGCTAAGAAAACGTAGAGAAGGTGTTTCGTCTGTCCTCAATTCTCAGCCCTCCATTAGAGATGATCAAATCATGTCCCTGGATAAATCGCTGCAGAAGTTTCTAGCGAATGTTTTTTTTGTTTGCTTCTAATGATATTAAGGGAAAGGAGGTTGTTGTTATTTATTTACGAAATCCGTTCTCTATTGAAAGCAACACTTCAATTGATGCAGTCATCCATCCCGATGCAGTTCCTCTGCTTATCGATATTCTGCAAAGGGACGAGGTGCCTCAACTCCAGTTTGAAGTAATAAGATATCAGATTCCAACACCTCTTGCTCCGTTCTGCGATCACCCGAAGCCAAATCAGAGGCTCTCGTTCTACTACCATCACAATGTGACAACTCCTCGAATGAATTGGGCATTTCCACGGTGGCCATTGCATAACATGGATAATGTGAATGATCTTGTAGGAGATTTAGGGTTTTGTAAAATGGGATTTACATTCATCCACCGTCAAAACGTTGTGCCCTTCGGTTGAATAGTCAAAAGGTGCGACGTTGATACATTGTGTCGATACACCATGGTCATACTACGTGGGCCGTCATGCAGAAGTTTGTCGGGCGAACATGTTGCAAAGCCACGACACATAGTTGTGACAGGAATTAGGTCATGGGTAGTTGCCAAGTGGGCAGACATAGACCGTGACGGTGGAAATGTGCAGCACATACCCTCCTTAAGGCGAGCCTTCTACATCTGCAGAAGAATTTTTCTTTTCAAGTTTTTGCAGGAACCTAGAACAGTGCCTGCAACTCCCCCACATCTGCACCAGTTAGCGGCATCGTCAGTCTTCTTAGCACACATACAATTGCAAGCATGGTGCTGGATGCATGGTCATGCTGCATGGGTTACGTTTCAGGAGCTGTCGAAGACTAAGACATCTAACCATGGTCAACGATCAACCAACCTGATTGACGACTCTGTAGGCCTTTCTGCACATAGTAACCACTGCTACCATTTTCGACCACCAGAGATCACAGCATGTTGGTGTATCCTCGCTGCCTTATCCTCAGTTCCCGCTGGCCACCATTTTCCGCTCCACATTTCTCTTGCAGGCCGACAATTTCCGACGCATATATTCTGCATAGTCCAAAATAGGTGGCAGTTGGGTCAAATGATACGTGGTTATATATATATATAATATATATATATATATATATATGTGTTATATTTATAACTATATTAAATTTATATTTATAACTAATATATTATAATTATAATTTAATTAATTAATATATTTTAATTAATTACATTATTGTTAAAAAAAATGGAAGACAACCTTGGAATCAAAATAGAGTTACTAGCGAGTCACCAGTGAGGGAGACCTTCCACCTTCCATATGTCGAGACGACAACAACAAAGACAATTGCCAGCAATATAGCTTTGAGGACAAAGCTTCTGAAGGAAGGGGCTATGTTATGAATATAATTCATAACAAGTAAATAAATAAAACAAATATAAATATTAAATAATCAAATAGTCATTAAGTTAACTGAAAAGGCGTGTCTAAAAGACATGCCCATTCACGAAAGGACACCTGCTTAGGTATATAAATTCGGGTCCTCATTATAACATTCGTCACTTATACATTTTTATATATAATAAATTCTTATTATAAATTACCTCTCGTGTATTTTTACAATACAAGTCTCCAAGCTATCAGTTTTCATATTTCAATACCAGTTTTTATGCTTTCACTTGATTTGGCAGTAAACCTCTATCTGTCTGATCCAATTATTGAGTTTTTATGCACTACACTCTCCATTGTACATGGGTGGGTCAAACTTTACGTCTAACTTGAAGAACGGTTTCTTAAAGGTATGCTCAGAATTTTGCTAAGAGTGATGAGAACTATCACTGGAAGAAGGAGAGGGAGGGGGATCTTCTCCACCACCTTCATGATTTGCCGATCCATGTTCATCAGTGTCCTTCTTCTCATGCCCAAGTGCCTTTTCATATTTGTGAACAACTTGTCCACTTTTCCTTCCATATTGTAGAATACCTTTCAGAAATTTTGTTCCTCTTCCTAACGAGCTTCTTCATTGGCCATGTTTCTTCTTCGTTGTGCACGTCCTGCTTCAGGATCAAAGGACTTAAGAATTCCTTCTCGTTTTCACAACTTGTTTCAGGTTAGCATAAACTCATGCAATTTTCATCTACAAAGACTCGCTCTGATAGCAAACTTGATCCAAGATCTTTTACTTACAGATGCATCGGAATTACGTATAATAGAGTTAATTAACCATGGAACTGAAAAGCATGTAAGAAATGCAAAAATAATCAGAAGAACACAAAAAACATGACATAATGATTTGATTACAGAGTTCGTCCAATTTGGACTACGTCTTCAGGCCCTGCTCAATAGTGGGGAGGCCTTCATTCAATTAGTGGCATAAACAGATAAAGGTAAAAGCAACAAGTAATTACAACCCTTATACCTCCAAGCTGAAAGATGGGTAGAGAATGGAGAGCCCAACCTTAGAAAAAGACAATATCACTTAACTCATTGAAAAAAAGGTGCAAAAACTCCTATCCAAACTCCCAATTTTGATAATGGGGCCTTCTGCAACCTCTCGAAACCTCCCTACTGCTCAAGGCGAGGTCCAACTTGCTACTAGAGTTAGGGTCTGCTGCATGTGTGTGCTTTTGAACTGTTCTGCTAAATCCCTCTCTCCTTCTTCCGACACAAAAATGGTCTTTTATAAGCATGGCGGCAATCCCTCAATACGCGGGCAGTTCAACCCTTACAAACATGGAAAAATTATTTTAATTGTGCGTTTATATCAGTGGCAAGACTATCGACATTTCCAACCATCGACGGACAATCCCAGGCCCAAACAATAGGCGCTTTGCGATATGGAGGACCTGTCAGGAATATAAAACATGATATATAACATATCGCATCCAGGGATCCCACCAAAATCGCAATCGGTGGAAGACCCACGCTCTGTGATGATCTCAGACTCACTAAGAAAATAAAATGTAGTTTATAAAATATCGCTTTTGGATCCTCCCTGCAAATCGCAATTGGCGGAGTCGATCGATAACATGTATTTCGACATGGTACTTGTGCGATATGTGATCGTGATTATATCACATCAAAACCTGGCTTCGCCGGGCGTCAATTCTTAAGTACTCGTTCCTCCTCCAACCTAATGTATGTGATATCGCAATTATAGTCGGGATCTTGCCGGGGCCAATTATTATCCACTGTCTCCTTCGATCTGCAATATGCAATATTGCAATCGCAATTGGGATCCTGCTAGGGATGATTCTTTGTAAGTCGCGACCTCTTTTTCTGCAATAAGCAATATGCAGGACCCAATGGAAGCCTGCCACTTGGCACCTCCCCATTCGCTGGAACTTTTTCCATGTCATCTTCTCTTGCCACCTGGACAATTCAAACTTGAACTTTTACTTGCTCTAACTTCTTCATCTGGACTCAGATTTAAGTGTTGTTCACACCATTGGAATCAGGATGACGAGCACTTCGATCCGATGTTAAGTTTATCCAAATTATGACACTTTGCGTTTTGAGCCTTTTTCGATGCCACTAGTACTTTTCTGAAGATCCACCTAGATCAATCCTCTAGGATCCTCCTAGATCATCTACAGGTTGTTGCGTGAGTTCAATAATATGCTTATCCTTAAGCATGCACAGTTCACAACTCTTTATATAAGAATCATATTAACCCTATGAAGAAGCATAAATACCGTCATCGATAGCTTCTTCATCAGGGTTAACAAATCCCTACACCATATATGCATATTTGCATGGATTTAAGTTTGCCAAAGCTGCAACAACAACAATTCCACTAAGTTTCTCTCAATTGATTCCACTTCCCACACTTTCCATATTTTTCTCCAAAAATTCTTCATGTAATTGTGAAGAGGTAGCAGGAGCAACCCCTTCCTCATTCTTCTCTGGAAAATGTTGAGGTATTTTATCATTTTCTTCCTACACTTTACATATCCTATTGTGTGTTTTTTTAGCACTAATTGATCACACAGTGTTGGGTTGATACAAGTCAATAATTTTTTGTAGTCTGCCTAGGTAGTTGAACTTGACCCTCTTAACTTTACTTTCTTGCAATCCATGGTGCAATTTCTTAGCCAATAGAAAAGGTACATATATGGCCAAGTCTTCAACCCAATGTATGACCAACTTCATGCATTCACCAAAAATATATCTCTTTTGGTGATTTAGATTGGTCCTAAGGATAATATGAAAAAAGGTTATGTATAATCTTGGGGGGATATCTTCCGTGTTTAAACCACTTGTGGGAAAAACCCTTTTTTTCCACATATTTTGTTGTCCATCTTAGTCTTTTCTACCTTGGCTGTTTTAAAGTGTTCCAACATTACTCCTCCCCTGCATGGTATCTTAGTTGCTCTGGTAAGAAAATTGGGCCCAGATAAACCTATGCCCAAAAATTACCAATTCCTTCAACTCATGATCATAATTTAAAGTAGTTGCATCTATCTCTTCTATTTTGAAATTAAATTCTCTAAAAAAAAATTGAGGCACTTCTACTCTTAAGATTATATTGATCATACCTTCTGGACACTTGCTTCTATGATTCCATTCATCAACGCTCTCTTGGAACTTTTTCACTAAGAAAATCTCAAGTTGAAAACCATTTTCATCTAATGGTGTGGTAGAGAAGGCCCATGTTTCCATGGCCAACAATGTCTTTGAATTAGAGTTGAATGCACATTGATCATGCACGTTGAGGATGGAAGTTGAGGGTGCAAGTTGAGGATGCACACTGAGGATACACATGGAGGATGCATGTTGACGATGCACGTGAGGGATACACATGGAGGATGGATGTTCATGATGCACGTCAAGGATGCCAGCAAACTAGGTTTTAAACTTTTATATGAATAATAAACTTTATAGCATAAAATTTATATATAATAAACTTTATGCTTTAACTTTTATATAACAAGCTTTATAATCATCATTCAACCTATGAAGGGTGCACTTTTAACAATTTTTACTATGCAGGACATTTGGTGTAAAATACAAGCCATAAACAAATAAATGCATGTTGAGATTCCACGATCATATTTGAATGAATGCTTTATTTACACTTGTGCATGATTTGTAATTCTCTTAGTCAAAATACTAAGCTGATGACTTATGTTCTTGAGTTCTTTTGTCAAGAATAGATTGCAAATGTACAAAACTTGGCTAGAAAAATTACCACAAAAGGTTGTACAAATGTCATTATTTATAAATATGCCTACAGGGACGAAGATAGGTGTATTTTTGACAAAAACCTCTTTGATATTCCTCATACTACATGTTTGTCTCTTGCAATTCATTCAAAAAAATGACAAATTTTCTGTTTTTAATGCAGTTTTACCCAGCTCAGGAAAATGCCCACCATACCTCATTTTGCCTTATTTATGAGTGATTTCAATTGGAAATGGTGTGTTCTACTATTATCCACCTCACTGTACACCTAGTTTTAAATCTGGCCTAAAAGGGAGCATGTTGAGCAAAAAAAGCTAAGGATTGTCATGTATTCATGAGATGTCCCCTTACTTTAATAAAATGCAAGCCAACCCTTGTATTGAAATGATTATAGTAAATGGGTTTGGGAATGGGAGAGATACAAATATTGGGAAAGAACATTCCTCTGTTCGATTTTTATAACCTTCCCTCATCTGCTCACAATGGACGTATGAAAAGTGCACTTTTAACAATTTCTACTATGATGGGAATTTGGTTTAAAATGAAAGCCATAAACATACAAATGCACACAAATATTGTATGATCATATTTGAATGAATGATTTATTTACACTTGTCCACAATTTGTAATTTTCTTGGTCAAAATTCAAAACTAGTGACTTAAGTTATTGAATTAATTTGCCAAGAACAGAGTGCAAATGTATAAAGAAGGGCTTATAAAAATGCCCACTGAAGACTATAAAGATGTCATTAATTGGAAAAATTCTGTGGGGTTGAAGAAAAATGCATTTGTGACAAAAACCTATTTCACATTCCTCATATTATGTGTCAGTTTCTTGCAATTGATTTGTCAAATATGACAATTTCTCAGTTCTTAATTGAGTTCTAAACAGTTCAAAAAAATGCCCACCAGACCCACATTCCTCCTTCTTCCTGAGTGATTTTAGTTGCTAATGATGTATTCTACTATTTTCCACCTCACTATACACCTGGTTTGAATGAATGATCTAATTTTACTTGTCAACATTAAAACTTTGAAAAGGACATGTTACAAAACACAAAGTGGTCTGACTTTGTTATCTGGATGGAGAACAAGATATCAATAGTTGATTTTCAATAAATTATTTAGATATTGTTATCTTTATGTGTAAATTTTCATTTCATGCAACATAGAGTAGAGGCAACATACCCTTTTTTCCTTTATTTATCCAATGAAAAATGTTGTATATTCTAATTGTAAAATTGGTTGGAAGATGGTTGGAACTTGATAGGATAAATGACATCTTCCTAGGGTAAATGTTGAAATGTTTCCCACCATATCAATGGAATGATCAAAAATAAAAAATATTTAATTATACTAATGTTACCTATGAGTAAAAAAATACTCTTCAAGTTGAATCATTCAATTTGGCCTTGAAATGAAGGTTGGGCGTGCATTTTTGTGAAGCGGGCCAAAATTGCCTTGCTTCACTAAAATACATGCCTCATCTTGATTTATTAGCCAATCTGATTGATTCAAATTGTATATTGTTTATTTTATTATTTTACACACTTTTGAATTATTATATGTTTACTTTTACCCTTAAATAACTATGCTTCGGATTTCATACAACATTCCAAGTTTTGCTTCAAATTTCATTATGTCAAAGTTGTGTATATATTTTCCTTAATATTGTTGTTTGGTAGAACAATTGTCCTCTTAATTCAGAGAAATAGTTCCAACTCTTCAAATTAATTATCAATGCAGGTAGGTTTTTTTACTGCAAAGCTATTACACAAAATATATGTAAGGGAAAATGATGACTATTGCTAATGAATGTCAAAGTCAATCATTGTAATCATACTCTCAGTAACTCAACACTTTGGATATTACACTCCCAAACCTTGTTCACAATGTCAAGAAATAAACACACAATGCAAAATAAAACCACATTGTCACTCTTATTTATAAAATAAGATAAATCCCAGAAACCATTCTCTCAAAAAATGTTGAAACACATTCAAATTAAATGAACACACCATCAAACTGTAACAAAAATTAAATAAATTTCACACTAACTATCTGGTGAAACAATTGTTCCTTTAAATCAGAGCAACAAGCTCACTCTCGCATTAATTTTCAATTCGGGTAGGCTTAACTTTAAATGATATCACACAAAGTCTATGGATTGTCAATGATATCTAGCATAATAAATCTCAAACCAATGTTGTTACAAAACTCACTCTCAACAAGAATTCAAGTTATTACACTCTTCAACATAATCAGAAAAGAGTCACACGGTTACAAAATAAATCACTTTGTTACACAACCACTCTCATCCATAAACATCACTTTTGCAACCCTTAATCACCTAATCAAATGGTGAATGCACACATTCAAATAAAGTTCAATCCAATCCATAATAGGAAAGTAAATAACCCATCCAAAACTTATGTTGTCACACCATTCAAAAAAAATTTCTGCAATCAATAACTAATAAATAAAATTGAAAATAGAAATGATCACATAACTGAAAATAATTAATGAAAATAATTATTGTATTATATTTAAACAATGATTCCTACTAATAAGGAGGGCCCTTCCTACACAACAGGGGTTGGCACACAAAAAATCACGCAGACTACTCAAAGAAAGATATGATGACACAAGGTTGAGATTTGCAATAATAAAAAATCAAGATTATAGAGTTTGGTGCTTTCCCCTTCCTTCTAATCCTATATATTTACATTCCTTCACTAACCCCACAGGTAGAAATCTCTCTTCTTTATAATTTTCAAATATAGCCAAAAGATCATCATGAGAATCTTTCGATTCTCAAGTGATCTTAAAATTAGCAGTTTCCATGATAGTGGTAAAGCTATAACAACTTTCCTTTAATCACAATAACTTTATAGAAAATCTTAACTAAATGATCTGTGTGCTCCATGAATATCTCCCAATAGCTAAATTGACATTGACTTGATGCACTCCAGATTTGGTCCATGTGAGAAAAAGACAACATGCACATGGAAAATTGTTCATGTATCAACAAATTTCTTGAAGCCTTTGTCCAAATTAATAAAGGAAATTGAGAAGTGTAATCCTCTAACAACAAGTTCAAGAGACCACTTAAACTTGAAACAACCCATATTACTATTTTTTATAATAAAAATCACCTAAGGCAATAGTTTCAATGGCAAATTATAAGAAGAATTAAACTAAGAAGGTGACATTCAGAAAATGACATAATTAAATAAACATTGATTGTTATCATGGTAAAATGTGGTTTTGTTGGTCAAAAAGGGAGAAAAAGGAATAAGAAAGTGAATGAAAAAAGGTAACAATTCCATGACCCAACATATCACCCCAGCTTAAGCATTTGCATGTCCTCATGTAGACCCCTATGACTAGTTCCTAACATGCTAATAGTGTAGTTCTGCAAAATAATAGGACTTTGCAGTGTCCTCTGCTCTGCCCCCTATAACCTTGAGAAAGGACTAGCTCCATTTCCCATAATTTATCTATAAAGTGTTATGGGTGCTGATATTTATAGGTTGGAAACCAAACAAGAGGAAACTTAAATATGATTCCAATCCATCCTAGGCCACTCCTCTTAATGCAATCCGCATACTAAGTGACTCTAGAAAGGGCTTGTATACAATTTTGATGACAATAGGGATCTGCTTCCCTGAGCTCCTGTTGACAAATATTGCACCTTAGCTTACTCCCTTCTAATGCATTAGTTCTTATCCCTTGAATATTCTCAAGGCATATTTGTAAAACCAAACCTTGATATTCCATTGCCAATGTTTGGGTGATTGGTAATTTTAGTATCTGATTGTGTTCCCTAGCAATATCATCAACAAAGTCAAGCCCATTTCTGATGCACAACTTTACTCATCCCTGATTGGTTATTACAATCATATGCAACTTTCCAACTTACCTAGTTCTTAGAAAAATATACAAAAGCCCTCAATTGAACATCCACCGCATAAGGTGTAATATTGAAATATCTATCTCCAAAACAAGAAAGTCATGCAAATATAATTCACAGAACAAATATTGTTATGATAAATTAGAACTCTAAAAATGTTTCCAAGAAATCTGGAACTTTCCTTGTAATATATGGTTGTTTCTCCTTAAGGGTTGTCAATTGAAAGAGAAAATATTTTTCCTATAGATATAAAGGATAAGATGGAGAAGGAAGTTTACAACTTAGTAAACCATCAATAAGCTCATATATAAATTCCTTATCTTATTGTAGTAGTTGCGCCTCTTCTTGCAATTCCTTCACTTATATTATTTCATGCTTCCTCTCTCTTTGAACCCTCACAAAATATTTAGTTCTTAACTTTTTAGTCCATTCCTTCTTAATATTGTTGACCATATCCTCATGTTGTTTCAAAAAAGTATCTTTGTCTTTAGGGAATATTACTAACTTCTTTTCTAGTATATTGTTGTTGTAATATACTATGCCTCACTAGAAGACAATGAAATAGTTGGTTCCTTCTTTAAACACCATAATACTATACCTGATCCAAGGCTGAATTCTTTTCTAGTATATTGTTGTTGTAATATACTATGCCTCACTAGAAGACAATGAAATAGTTGGTTCCTTCTTTAAACACCATAATACTGTTTCTGATCCAAGGCTGAATACATAACGATCATCAAATGATCCAGTTGAGTCACTATCCGTATAACTAACCAACCCAAAAGTATTTAATGAAGTATACCAAATTCTATAATTTCTTGTTCCACGGACATACCTCAAAATTCTTTTTGTTGCTCCAAAATGAATCTTACTTGGAATTTGCATGAATTTAGAAATCAAGCCTACTGCATGCATAATATCAAGCCTAGTGGTAGTAATATACAAAATACTTCCTGTTGTAGCATTTTTTTGGTTTTGATAAGTTAGAATAAATTAGACAAAAAATGAAAATGTATTTACAAAATGTTAAGATAGGATATGGACAAAAATAATATTGAATAAAAAATGTTATGAAAATATTTTGATAAATATGTCCATATCAAAGAAAATGTTAGGATAAATGCCCTAAAAAATAAAGGCAAAATAAAATGTTAGGTTAGATAGAAAAAAAAAAAGAAATAAACTTTGAAAGTGTTGCAAATCTAAATGCCACTACTTTGTTCTAAATTCAATTTGAAAAATAATAGTTGTGTGCAGATTAGATGCCACACTAGGTTATTTCATCCAATTATATAGTTGCATCATAATTGGATTTGTTCTCATAGGTAGAAAATAAATTGGCTCAATAGTTTAATCTGAGCCAATGGTAGAAATAAGGAATAGAGATAGATTGTTCATAAAAAGAAAATATTGGGTTGCTACTTCAAATGCACTTCGGAAGGATAAGTAAAAATGTTAGGAATAGAAAGGTAGGTAGAAATGTGAAAGTTTGAAATGCTCAAATGGTTATTTCCTTAAGGATCATATCGCATCGCATCATTCATAAGTGAATGAACCATTGGGCGGAAGAAAGTGCGATGTACGATAACGCTGTCAACTGTTGGATGGTTGATGTTTCCTTACCATATGATCATATCGCATCACATCATTCATAAGTGAATGAACCATTGGGCGGAAGAATGTGCAATTTGCGATATGTTATCACTTAATTCATTAAATCACCCGGACCCATTTACTACCGCTCCACATCATGTTCACTTCATTGAGCTCTACCTGATCATATTAAACTCGTCATTAACCTTAAACAAACCCATACCACCAAGGTTTAAAGTGTTGGGCCTCTTGCTAAGCCCATGGTTTATCTCCCGCTCGCTTCCCTCGCCTGACTACCACTAGATCAACTTCCGCCTAATCCAATGCTCTACATCCATATCAGTCATGCCCGATGGTCGAACAATACCCACCCGATAAAGTGGTTTTCCCCGACCCCCCTAAGGCTACGTGTCAAGCTATGGACTTAAGTTCTAGTCACACAATACAACCATGACCAACCACTTTCGACAACAGAACATTACAATCATTGCAGCCTGCTCCCCCAAAGAGATATACTAGCTTTGCATAGTGGAGAAGCCAAGGCTCGTTACAATACTCTCTAAGCTTTCTCGGGTGAACCCTTTTGAAAACTGCCTTTGCCTCATAAGCGGTGTGATAATCCGTAATATCGCCTCCCTCCAACCTGATAAACCGCCTATTATCCTTAAATATGAAATTTCACGCCATATTCAAAAACTTTCTTGTTACACTTTAAAACCTCGAAAATCCCCATTTTCATGCCTTTCGCCCGTTTCACAAATAAAACCCATTAAACCCTCCAACACCACCCTGAACCTCTGCGACGCAATTTCACCTCCATTTACGTTCAAAATGCTACCACAACTCTTTCCTCATGCATCCTTATGCCAGAAAGCCATTAGTTGTTTTCCCTGCCGAACCTGTGTTTTCTTAATTATTGTTGCATTTTACAGGTAATCAACGGAAGACCAGAGCTTGGATAAAAAGTTATGATACTAGTCGCAGAACCTATTTACTCCAAGACTTGACAAGAAGACCATTACACAAGGAACAGAGAAGAAGAAAACTACACAAACATTGACTTTCAAAACAGAGGAACCAGACATAGTAACAACACTCAGGGATTCTTTCTTCATCCTAGATGAAATCAATCATATAATTTTGGTAAAGCCCACTTTTACTAAATACACCGATATGGATGAAATCTACAGGAGGATAACGTAGATGTCTATCCCAGATAAGAAATGATGGGAAGAATTAACAGATTTACTTGATTAAGGATAATTGAACAACATTTAGCTTTTGAGGGGAAAGTCAGCCATCTTCAACCACTTCTCAACTTTTTAAGTGATAGTCATCAAACAGCACAGCACCAAAGCAGTCCCAGATCGTTAGACAATTTTATTTTTTATTGTGTAAATAATCTATTTTTATAAAAGAAGTTTAGGATATTTTTCATCTTACTGTTGTATAAATAAATATCTTCACAAATTATCAAGGGTTGCACCCTTGAAAAATCATTTTTAGACATCTGATGTAATTTGTCTTTCTAGATCATCAATATGAAGCTAAGGATTATGAATCCTGTTTTGCACAGTTTGTGTTTCCTGTAAGTGTTTCCAGTATTACTCATTATGTTTTTCTTCATATTCTTATGACTTTACAGGGATAACTAGGTAGGAATAATTATCTCAATCTATTCTTATAAGCTTCTAAAGTGATAATCATTAAAGAGAATGAATTAATGGACTATCTGTTTAATTAATTCCCTCTGAATCAATAAATCATCAACATCTTTTGTAAGCATAAGCATATTCTCTTAAACCTTCTGAACATAGGTCAAAGGTTTTCATACTTATGATTATCTATCTTTCTATTTGAAAACTGTGGAAATCATATTACTTTTTGTTTCTGCTCATCATCATAAAAGTTATTTCATTGTGTAAATATTTATAGCAGCCCTCTGCCAAGATATTGATATTATTCAAAAGGTTAGGAATATCAGTTCTATATCAGTTTCATTCATTAGTCTCCCAAATTAAAACAAAACCACCAAAACATTTATCTTAGATGCTCTGGCATAATAGTTGACCATTATTATCTCAGAGGTACAACATCAAATTGGCATCGTTGCCAGGGAATCGAATTTCATTAAGTTTTCTTGGGGAAATGATATGTATTATATTCCTTTAAGGTGATTAAAGGTCTAGAAAGGTTAAAATCCTTCACCTGGTGACTCCACTCTCCCAAACTAGCACTTTTTAAGCACACCAGCGCTCGTTCAGAGGGTAACTTAGTTGATCCTTTGTTAGACCCTAAAAATTCTGAGGAAAGCCAGTTCTAAAAGGGGACATCAAACCTCTTCTTCTTCCTCTTCAGTATTGCAATCTGAAGATTTACCATCATTTGATCCTTATAGTAACGTTCCATCCAATCCAGATTACTCCCACCTATCACCTAGGGTTGCTGAACTCTTAAACAGGGGAGTTGATTTTAAATCAACATTCCTCATTCATTCATTTGAAACTCATCCAGAACCCTCACTACCACCAAGATCACCTAAAATTGAGTCTGACTTGGGTGTTAATTTACCACAATATAAACCAATAGAATTCATATCCCCTACCACTTATTCGTTTCCTCCCACTTTTGGACAATCAGAAGCTTCTACTTCTGAAAAAGCTAAAGAGACCTTCTCTCTGTATTCAAATACACTCTTTGAAAAAAAGGAAGGTATTCATCCACAGGTCCAGAAGTTAGTTCTTAAGACTCCTTTGAAATCATTCAAGAGATCCCCTCCTTCTTCACCTCCAACTAGTTCTTCACCCCCTCAATCACCACCTTCAACTTCTTCTTCATCTTCTTCAACTTCTTCATCCACACAAACACCTCATACACCACCTCCTACAATGAATTTCCAACTTATTGTATAGGCTAGATATGCAACTTTAGTCTTACCTCCTAATCTCAATGCATTCCCAGCTGGATACTTGAAATACCTTCCCAGGTATAATGGAGAAACCGACCCTTCTGTTGAAGACCATCTTCAAGCCTTTTTATACTTTGCAGATAACATGAATATTGAACAAGAAAACATTTACATGAGGTTTTTTGTACAATCACTTGAAGGAAATGTAAGAATTTGGTTTAGGCAGTTACGTGCAAATACCATTAGAAATTGGGAAGAACTTACAAATATATTTAAAACCCAGTGGGGTGTGAAAAAAGATCCTCTTTACTTTCTCATTGAGTTTGATGAACTTAAAAGAAATTTTGGTGAACATGTATCAGACTTTATCAAAAGATTCAATAAGCTTTATCATAAAATGCCCCCTGATTATAAACCCCCAGCAGGAGCAGCATAGTCTAGATTTTCTAAAGCCTTTGATGGTGATTTTGTTGTTATGCTGAGAGAGAGAACTTCAATAACTCTTGAAGATATGCAAACAAATACTATTGAGGTAGAAGAAAACAGGGTTGCTTCAACTTCTTTGAAAGCTAAAGAGGAAAAGGCCCAAAGAAAACTCAAATCGACACGAGAGGCTTCTACTTCCTCTAAGACTAAAACTGAAGATTCTAAAATAAATGAAATAACTTCTCTTCTTAGAAATCTATCTAATAGAATTTCCAAGATTGAGATTCAACCTAGGACAATTCAACAAACAGTTTCCAGACCCCAAAATCAAAATCAAGGTCAGTATCAAAGAAATCCACAATTACGAATTCTTCAGAGACCTAGTAATGATCAACAGATTTGCACTCCTTTGATGATAGATGATTAGCAACCTGATGATAATACTATGACCATCACTGAAGATATAAATAATATGGATAATTCCTTTGATCAAACAGTTATTATTCCTCTTACACAACAAAATCATGTTCAATGAGATCAAGAATCCTCCCAGGTTTCTAAGTACCATGCCTTCCCTGAATTTTTAATTGTAGAGTTGAACAAAAGATATGACCTTAGGCCTAGGTCTGGCTGTGGAAGACCTCCTAAGGAAACTCCAATAATTGAACCTCATGCCAAAACTGCTCAAGCTCAAACAAATTTTATTTGACCATTAGAACAGCCAATTGATATTCCTCAAAACGACAAAAATGCATTGGCTACATTTAACGTTGAAAAAGAGTTAGAAAGAGTTAAAATCTCAATTCCTCTTTCAGAACTTTCTAAAACCCCTGGTTATAAAAATCAGGGCTCCAAATGGATACAAAATACCCCGGTTGATGCTGAAAGTGATATCATCAGTTTGCAAGATGAAAAACCAGCAGTTGTTTTTGACCCAAGCTCAGATATGATAGATGAAATAGTGCCTCTTTTCTATGTAACTCTTAAGACAAATGATTCCATGTTGTATAATTGTATGCTTGATTCTAGAGTATCACATAACCTCATGCAAAAAACTATCATGGATCATTTGAAACTTGACATAACTATATGCTATCATGACTTGTACACCTTTGATTTTAAAAGGGTGCCTTGCATAGGATTGATTAAGGATTTAGTATTCACCCTTGCCCAAATTCCAGTGGAAAGTGTACTACTTGATATAGTTGTCACATATATCCCTCCCAAATTTGGAATGCTCCTATCAAGGTCTTGTTGTGCAAAATTAGGGGGAACTCTTCAGATGGATATGTCTTATGTTGCTATTCCAATTTATGGGGGAGAACAACTAAGATTCTATAGAGAAGTGAGATCTCTGCACACTGTTTGCAAAACAAACCAACCAAGGAACCATCCCATTTATGCAATTGACCAAGATTTTGGTTGCTTTCAACTCTCTTCAAACCAAGTGCATGAAACTCAAGTTAAAATTGAAGATGTAATTGAAAGTCCAGTACCAAATGAAACTGATATATGGAAACTATTCTTTGATGGCTCTTGTACAAAAGATGGATCAAGAGCTAGAGTAGTTTCAATATCACCAGAAAAAAGAAAACATTACCCAATCATGTAAGCTCGACTTCGAAGTTACAAATAATGTGGTCAAACATATTCTCTTAAACCTTCTGAACATAGGTCAAAGGTTTTCATACTTATGATTATCTATCTTTCTATTTGAAAACTGTGGAAATCATATTACTTTTTGTTTCTGCTCATCATCATAAAAGTTATTTCATTGTGTAAATATTTATAGCAGCCCTCTGCCGAGATATTGATATTATTCAAAAGGTTAGGCATATCAGTTCTATATCAGTTTCATTCATTAGTCTCCCAAATTAAAACAAAACCACCAAAACATTTATCTTAGATGCTCTGGCATAATAGTTGACCATTATTATCTCAGAGGTACAACATCAAATTGGCATCGTTGCCAGGGAATCGAATTTCATTAAGTTTTCTTGGGGAAATGATATGTATTATATTCCTTTAAGGTGATTAAAGGTCTAGAAAGGTTAAAATCCTTCACCTGGTGACTCCACTCTCCCAAACTAGCACTTTTTAAGCACACCAGCGCTCGTTCAGAAGGTAACTTAGTTGATCCTTTGTTAGACCCTAAAAATTCTGAGGAAAGCCAGTTCTAAAAGGGGACATCAAACCTCTTCTTCTTCCTCTTCAGTCTTGCAATCTGAAGATTTACCATCATTTGATCCTTATAGTAACGTTCCATCCAATCCAGATTACTCCCACCTATCACCTAGGGTTGCTGAACTCTTAAACAGGGGAGTTGATTTTAAATCAACATTCCTCATTCATTCATTTGAAACTCATCCAAAACCCTCACTACCACCAAGATCACCTAAAACTGAGTCTGACTTGGGTGTTAATTTACCACAATATAAACCAACAGATTTCATATCCCCTACCACTTATTCGTTTCCTCCCACTTTTGGACAATCAGAAGCTTCTACTTCTGAAAAAGCTAAAGAGACCTTCTCTCTGTATTCAAATACACTCTTTGAAAAAAAGGAAGGTATTCATCCATAGGTCCAGAAGTTAGTTCTTAAAACTCCTTTGAAATCATTCAAGAGATCCCCTCCTTCTTCACCTCCAACTAGTTCTTCACCCCCTCAATCACCACCTTCAACTTCTTCTTCATCTTCTTCAACTTCTTCATCCACACAAACACCTCATACACCACCTCCTACAATGAATTTCCAACTTATTGTATAGGCTAGATATGCAACTTTAGTCTTACCTCCTAATCTCAATGCATTCCCAGCTGGATACTTGAAATACCTTCCCAGGTATAATGGAGAAACCGACCCTTCTGCTGAAGACCATCTTCAAGCCTTTTTATACTTTGCAGATAACATGAATATTGAACAAGAAAACATTTACATGAGGTTTTTTGTACAATCACTTGAAGGAAATGTAAGAATTTGGTTTAGGCAGTTACGTGCAAATACCATTAGAAATTGGGAAGAACTTACAAATATATTTAAAACCCAGCGGGGTGTGAAAAAAGATCCTCTTTACTTTCTCATTGAGTTTGATGAACTTAAAAGAAATTTTGGTGAACATGTATCAGACTTTATCAAAAGATTCAATAAGCTTTATCATAAAATGCCCCCTGATTATAAACCCCCAGTAGGAGCAGCATAGTCTGGATTTTCTAAAGCCTTTGATGGTGATTTTGTTGTTATGCTGAGAGAGAGAACTTCAATAACTCTTGAAGATATGCAAACAAATACTATTGAGGTAGAAGAAAACAGGGTTGCTTCAACTTCTTTGAAAGCTAAAGAGGAAAAGGCCCAAAGAAAACTCAAATCGACACGAGAGGCTTCTACTTCCTCTAAGACTAAAACTGAAGATTCTAAAATAAATGAAATAACTTCTCTTCTTAGAAATCTATCTAATAGAATTTCCAAGATTGAGATTCAACCTAGGACAATTCAACAAACAGTTTCCAGACCCCAAAATCAAAATCAAGGTCAGTATCAAAGAAATCCACAATTACGAATTCTTCAGAGACCTAGTAATGATCAACAGATTTGCACTCCTTTGATGATAGATGATTAGCAACCTGATGATAATACTATGACCATCACTGAAGATATAAATAATATGGATAATTCCTTTGATCAAACAGTTATTATTCCTCTTACACAACAAAATCATGTTCAATGAGATCAAGAATCCTCCCAGGTTTCTAAGTACCATGCCTTCCCTAAATTTTTAATTGTAGAGTTGAACAAAAGATATGACCTTAGGCCTAGGTCTGGCCGTGGAAGACCTCCTAAGGAAACTCCAATAATTGAACCTCATGCCAAAACTGCTCAAGCTCAAACAAATTTTATTTGACCATTAGAACAGCCAATTGATATTCCTCAAAACGACAAAAATGCATTGGCTACATTTAACGTTGAAAAAGAGTTAGAAAGAGTTAAAATCTCAATTCCTCTTTCAGAACTTTCTAAAACCCCTGGTTATAAAAATCAGGGCTCCAAATGGATACAAAATACCCCGGTTGATGCTGAAAGTGATATCATCAGTTTGCAAGATGAAAAACCAGCAGTTGTTTTTGACCCAAGCTCAGATATGATAGATGAAATAGTGCCTCTTTTCTATGTAACTCTTAAGACAAATGATTCCATGTTGTATAATTGTATGCTTGATTCTAGAGTATCACATAACCTCATGCAAAAAACTATCATGGATCATTTGAAACTTGACATAACTAGATGCTATCATGACTTGTACACCTTTGATTTTAAAAGGGTGCCTTGCATAGGATTGATTAAGGATTTAGTATTCACCCTTGCCCAAATTCCAGTGGAAAGTGTACTACTTGATATAGTTGTCACATATATCCCTCCCAAATTTGGAATGCTCCTATCAAGGTCTTGTTGTGCAAAATTAGGGGGAACTCTTCAGATGGATATGTCTTATGTTGCTATTCCAATTTATGGGGGAGAACAACTAAGATTCTATAGAGAAGTGAGATCTCTGCACACTGTTTGCAAAACAAACCAACCAAGGAACCATCCCATTTATGCAATTGACCAAGATTTTGGTTGCTTTCAACTCTCTTCAAACCAAGTGCATGAAACTCAAGTTAAAATTGAAGATGTAATTGAAAGTCCAGTACCAAATGAAACTGATATATGGAAACTATTCTTTGATGGCTCTTGTACAAAAGATGGATCAAGAGCTAGAGTAGTTTCAATATCACCAGAAAAAAGAAAACATTACCCAATCATGTAAGCTCGACTTCGAAGTTACAAATAATGTGGTTGAATATGAAGCTTTCCTTTTGGGATTGCAATTATCCAAAAGCTTAAAGGTTCAAAACTATGTGTTTTTACTAATTCAGAACTTATTGTCAAGCAATTGAGAAATTTTTGCTAGACTAAACACCCTAGACTTAGGTCTTACCGAAATGAAGTATGGGATTTAGTTGAAAACTTCCTCGATGCTTCTAATTTGATTTATATTCCAAGAGATCAAAATATTCATGCAGATGCCTTAGCTGTTTCTGCTAGTTCATTTAAAATTCCTAATCAGACTAATTTACTCTACCAAATACAGGTCAAGTATAGACCATCTATCCTAGACAATCTGAAACATTGGTAGATATTTGAAGATGATGAACACTTGAAATCTTTTCTGCAACTTGTAGATCAATTTTCTGTTCTGCAAATTGATGAAGATATATCCAAAATAAATGATAGTACAAGTAAGAATGATAATTCAGATTTCAGTTCAAAAATTGTTGATCGTGATATTATTCAATTCTCTAACAATTTTATTCCCAAAGGCTTGATACCTTTAGAAAAATTGTTTGATCAAAATGATGTCCTCTGAAATCCTCAGTCCATTTCTTCGGAAGAGGACATAGAAGAAATTAACATTGGAACAAATGATAATGTCAAAAACATCAAAATCTGTGCATCTCTAGACCCTGAGATTAAAACTCAATATCTTAAGTTACTTCAAAATTATAAGGATGTTTTTACTTGGACCTATGTTGATTTAAAAACTTATGATACTTCATTAATAAAGCATAAGATTCCTTTGAAGCCAGAAGTAGTACCTTATCAACAAAAATTTAGGAGGACTAATCCAGCTCTTCTACCAACTATCGAAAAGGAAACTAAGAAAATGCTAGATGCCCAGATCATTCTCCCTCTTAGATATTCTAATTGGGTTGCAAATTTAGTTCATGTTAGGAAAAAGAATGGAGAAATTAGGCTTTGTGTGGACTTCAGA
The DNA here is from genome assembly GCA_000404065.3 of Pinus taeda. NCBI lineage: Eukaryota > Viridiplantae > Streptophyta > Pinopsida > Pinales > Pinaceae > Pinus > Pinus taeda. The sequence continues at coordinate 122,966 of APFE031131030.1, forward strand.
AATTTGAACAAAGCATCATTAAAGGATAATTACCCTTTTCCCAAGATGGATTAGTTACTTCAAATGGTTTCAAGAGCACAAAGAATTTCTATGCTTGATGGTTTTTTAGGTTATAATTAGGTGAATGTTGATCCAACAGATAGGGAAAAGACAACCTTCACTACACCCTCGGGTACATTTATGTACGCTAGAATGCCATTTGGCTTATCAAATGCTTGAGCAACATTTCAGAGAGCTATGGATGTATCTTTCATGGGTCAGGTAAACAAATTTGTGGTTATTTATCTCGATGACATTATTGTTTTTTCTAAATCTGTTCAGAAACATCTAAAGCACTCGATCAAGGTTTTTGACAGGTGTAGGAAATTTGGGATATCATTGAACCCTAAAAATTCTTTGTTTGCTATCAAAGAAGGAAAACTATTGGGCCATATAATTTCAAAGGAAGGAGTGGCAATTGATCCCAAGTGTGTGTCTACCATTGAAACATTGACCTTACCTAGAAACAAGAAAGAAATTCAAACTTTTATAGGTAAGATTAATTTTTAAGGAGATTCATCCTGAATTATGAAGACATTGTAAAAGATATAACTGACATGCTCCAAAAGGATCATGAAGTTAAATGGATTGTCTCTTCCAGAAATGCATTTGATCAGATCAAGAAATCTATTTCCGAAGCTCCCACCTTGGCCAACCCCGATTATACTAAACCATTCAGTGTCTTTTCTTTTGCCTCAGAAACAAACCTTGCTGCTGTTCTATTAAAAAAGAATGAAGATTCCCATGACCCGCCCATAACCTTTTTCAGTAAGGTTATGAGAGATGTTGAGCTTAAGTATGACATAATTGAGAAGCAAGCCTATGCCCTCATTCAAGCCCTGAAATATTTCAGGATGTATGTCCTACATTCACCTATTACTGCTTATGTTCCTAATGGTGATGTAAAAATCATTTTAACTCAACCTGACACTGATGAGAAAAGAGGTAGGTGGATCACTCAAAAACTTGATTTTGAACTAACTATCAAAACTACAAAGCTAGTAAAAGGCCAGGAATTATCCAAGCTTCTAGCAGAATCCAATTGCAAAGTGCTTGGAATCAATTCTATTTTAGAAGTGCAAGGGAAGAATCCACATGAACCTTTTGTCCTTGCACAAGGGAAGAATACACAAGAACCTTCTCTTCAACTTGAAGAAAAGAATCCACAAGAACCTTTACCTTCAGATCATATTAACCCTTTACATATTAATGACAAATTTCTATTGTCAAACTGGTATCAAGACATTGTAAATTTTCTGCTCCATTTTGAATGCCCAACATCATTTTCGAAAGCCTAGTGTAAAAGTCTTAAACTGAAAGCAGTCAAGTACTGCATCATAAATGCAAATTTGTACTGAAATATCCACTGAATATTTTGTTATTATATTTAACAGAATTAGAAACTAAAGGAAACATTGATCAATTCCATACATGATTCTGTGGAGGACATTATGCCTGGAGAGAAACAACATAGAAGATTTTAAGGGAAGGATTTTATTGGCCAACCCTGTTCTTGCAAGTAGGGGCAAAGGTGAGAGGTTGTGTTCCTTGTTAGTTGTTTGCTCGTAAGCAGAAACTAGCAGCTCTTCCACTAGTAGCATCAATAATTTCAACACCTTTCCTTCAATGGCGATTATATTTTGTTGGAGAAATCCATCCCACTTCAAGTAATCAACACAGATGGATCCTCACAGCAACAAACTACTTCACTAAATGGGTAGAAGCAATTCTGGTAAGAAATGCTACCAATGTGGTAGTAATTAAATTCATTGAAGAAAATATCTTATCTAGGTTTGGTTGCCAAACTCAAATTGTCACAGATAATGCAACAACATTCTCTAGTGTTAAAATAATTGAGTTTTTCCAGAAATATCAGATTTCGTTACATCATTCAACTCCATACTACCCTCAAGGTAATGGCCTCCCAAAATCATCAAATAAAAGTCTGGTAAAAGTAATCAAGAAGACCCTAGCAGATCATAAAAAGAGTTGGGACTCTCATTTAATTTATGCAGTATGGGTAAACAGAATAACTCCAAAAAGATCTAATGTGAAATCTCCTTTTTAGTTAGTCTATGGGAAGATGAATTTTTTCCCACCAATTTGGCTTTCCCAGTTTTAAAATTCTTGCAGGACTTAACAGATGAACCTGATAATTTTTTAAGAAGGATAAATCAGATTATTGAACTAAATGAAAATAGAGATGAAGTTCAATACAAATTGAAGAAATATCAAAATAAGATGAAAAGCATGTTTGACAGAAGAATCAGAGAAAGGGACTTCAGGGAAGGTGACCTAGTTCTAAGATGGGACTCAAGGAGGGCAGAAAAGGGAAAGCATGGTAAGTTTGATAACCTATGGTTTGGTCCTTTAGCAATTGTTGAAGTAAAGGGTAACAACACTTTTGTGCTACAAAATCTTGAGGGACTATATTCCACTTATATAGTAAATGGAAGGTTTGTCAAACATTTCATTCAATACTAAGAAGTTGGGATACATTTCATTGTAAAAACTCTGGTTTCTTTTACTTTTAAGATGTCAATGAGATTTTTTACAACAAAGGACTCCATAGCCCGAGGAGAAGGCACATGGATTTGTAGGTTCTACGCATTCTACAAGAGAAAGCAGTGCCCAATTGGAGCCAATGTTGTAGCATTTTTTGGTTTTGATAAGTTAGAATAAATTAGACAAAAAATAAAAATGTATCTACAAAATGTTAAGATAGGATATGAACAAAAATAATATTGAATAAAAAATGTTTGAAAAATATTCTGATATATATGTACATATCAAAGAAAATGTTAGGGTAGATGCCTTAAAAAATAAAGGAAAAATAAAATGTTAGGTTAGACAGAAAAGAAAAAGAAATAAAATTTGAAAGTGTTGCAAATCTAAACACCACTACTTTGTTCTAAATTCAATTTGAAAAATAATAGTTGTGTCCAGTTTATTTAGATGCCACACTAGGTTATTTCATCCAATTATACAGTTGCATCATAATTGGATTTGTTCTCATAGGTAGAAAATAAATTAGCTCAACAATTAATCTAAGCCAATGTAAGAAATAAAGAATAGAGATAGATTGTTCATAAAAATAAAATATTGGGTTGCTAGTTGAAATGCACTCCAAGGATAAGTAAAAATGTTAGGAATAGAAGGGTAGGTAGAAATGTGAAAGTTTGAAATGCTGAAATGGTTATTTCCTAAAGGATCATATCGCATCGCATCATTCATATGTGAATGAACCATTGGGCAGAAGAAAATGCGATGTGTGCTAACGTTGTCAATTGTTGGATGGTTGTTGTTTTATGACCGTATGATCATATCGCATCACATCATTCATAAGTGAATGAATCATTGGGCGGAAGAAAGTGTGATTTGCGATATGTTATCACTTCATTCATTAAATCAGCGGGACCCATTTACTACCGCTCCACGTCACGTTCACTTCATTAAACTCTACCCAATCATATTAAACCCATCATTAACCTTAAATAAACCCATACTGCCACGGTTTAAAGCATTGGGCCCCTCCCTAAGCCCATGCTTTATCTCTCGCTCGCTTCCCTCGCCCGACTACTGTTAGATCAATTTACACCTAATCCAACGCTCCACATCCATATCGGCCGCGCCCGATGGCTAAACAATACGCACCCAATAAAGTGGTTTTCCTCGACCCCCATGAGGCTACGTGTCAAGCTATGGACTATATCGGGTGACCCCTCTTGAAAACCGCCTTCGCCTCATAAGCGGTGCAAAGATCTGTAATACTGCCTCCTCGCCAACCCGATAAATTGCCTATTATTTGTAAATATGAAATTTCATGCCATATTCAAAAACTTTCCCATTACACTTTAAAACCCTGAAAACCTTTGTTTTCGTTCCTTTCGCCCATTTCACAGATAAAACCCATGAAACCCTCCAGCGCCACCTTGAACCTCTACGACACAATTTCACCTCCATTTACATTCAAAACATTGCCACAACTCTTTCCTCAGGCATCCTTGTGCCAGAAAGCCATCAATTGTTTTTCCTGCCGAACCTGTGTTTTCTTAATTATTGTTGTGTTTTGCAGGTAATCAGCCGAAGACCAGAGCTTGGATAAACAGTTATGATACTAATCGCAGAACCTGTTTACTCCAAGACTTGACAAGAAGACCATTACACAAGGAACAGAGAAGAAGACAACTACATGGACATTGACTCTCAAAACAGAGGAACCAGACAGTAAAAACACTCAGTGATTCTTTCTTCATCCTGGATGAAATCAAGCATATATTTTTGGTAAAGCCTACTTTTACTAAATACACTGAGATGGATGAAATCTACAAGAGGGTAACAAAAATTTATATCCCAGATAAGAAACGTTGGGAAGAATTAACATATTTACTTGATTAAGGATAATTGAATAGCATTCAGCTTTTGAGGGAACAGTCAGCCATCTTTAACCACTTTTCAACTTAATTATTGATAGTCATCAAACAACGCAGCACCAAAGCAGTTCCAGATCATTAGACAATTTTATTTTTGATTATGTAAATAATCTATTTTTGTAAAAGAAGTTTAGGATATTTTTCGTTGTTGTATAAATAAGTCTCTTCACAAGTTATTAAGGGTTGCACCCTTGAAAAAGAATTTCTAGACATCTGATGTAATTAGTCTTTCTGGATCATCAATACGAAGCAAAGGATTGTGAATTTTGTTTTACACAGTTTGTGTTTCTTGTAAGTGCTTCTAGTATTACTCATTATGTTTGTCTTCATATTCGTATGACTTTATAGAGATAACTAGGTAGGAATAATTATGTCTCAATCTATTCCTATAAGTTTCTGAAGTGATAATCATTAAAGAGAATGAATTAATGGATTGTCTGTTTAATTAATTCCCTCTGAATCAATAAATCATCAGCTTCTTTTGTAAACATAAGCATATTCTTTTGAACCTTCTGAACATAGGTCAGAGGTTTTCATACTTATGATTATTTAGCTTTCTATTTTAAAATTGTAGCAATCATATTACTTTTTGTTTCTACTCATCATCATAAAAGCTATTTCATTGTGTAAATATTTATAGCAACCCTCTGTCAAGATATTGATATTATTCAAAAGGTTAGGCATATAAGTTCTATATTTGTTTCATTCATTGGTCTCCCAAATTAAAACAAAACCCCCAAAACATTTATCTTAGAAGCTCTGACATAATAGCTGACCATTATTATCTCAGAGGTACAACACTTCCTACTAGACTTGTATAGGATTGAGCATCTACGTTTTCCTTTGTTGTATGCAGAAAAAAATCTTTATCGACCTCTGCCTCCTCTGTATGTTTGTCCTCTTCCTCTTCCTCTTCCAAAAGTGTTCTGACTTTCCTCATGAGAGGAACCACTTTTGTCTTTGAAAATATTTCCTCTTGCTTGAAAAGCTTGTTCAATAGATTTTTCAGAAGATCTATTGATTCTTTGCTCATGAGATTCAAGAGACCCCATTAGCTCAAATCATTCATAGACAACTGAGTTAGATCCTCAGACTCCTCAATAGCAACAACAACCCCATCAAATTTTGCAAGCAAACTTCTTAAAATTTTCTAAACAATTTTTTGATCTTTTAAATCTTCTCCATAAGACCTAATTTCATACACTATACCCATAACTCTAGTGAGAAAATCTTGAATAAATTCAGAGTTTTGCATGCACAAGGTTTCAAATTCTCTTCTTAATCACTGCAACTTAACAATTTTTACTTTATCACTTCCTTGATATGCTTGTTGCAAAGCATCCCATGCCTCCTTTGATTTTGTTACTCCAACTAGTCTGGGAAAAATAGAATCATGCACTGCTTGCTAGATTAGGAAGAAAGTCTTTGAATCTTTCTTACGATTTTCCTTTAGCTGGTTTCTTTGGTCTTCAGTCCAGCAAACAAGTGTGTGAGCATCTTGTTTTGTATATCCATTCTCTATGAGATCCCACAAATCTTGTGAGAGAAACAATGTTTTCATCTTAACTCCAAAAACCAAAGTTCTCACTTTTAAACATTGGTATTGGTGGCTGAGAAATATTCATATTGTTGCCCATTGTTGCTAACCGATGAGTACTCCCACCAACAACTTGAATCTGCACAAGCTTCACAAAATTATGAAAATTTTTGCTAATGGTTTTCACAAACTTTTGAAACCTCTTGCGAAAAACACACACTTTACATATAAATCAACTCTCTTAACCTATAGCTCTGATACCATGTTAAATCTATCAAGAGCATACATATGAAAACATAAACAAAAATAAGAGAAGTTTGATTTCCAATTTATGAGTTGAACTCTCATTGGAATCTCATATCTTTATAAGAGCAATGAATATATTATTATATAGTGCACATATTTCCAATTTCATTATTCATTATCTCACTAATCTAATCTACTGTCCCTAATAATTCGCTAAATGTTCAAATTTGCTGCCCTGATAACTCATAACACCAACTTTGTTGACTAATATCTCAGCGATTACATAGCTTTATATAGCGGCCGGAAACACTGAAAATGTTTGCAAAAAAAACATACATCTTTGCTTGGCCTGGTGTTTTCCAGGACCGAATTCCAAACTATTACTGTCCTTCATGACCGTTCCGTTTGCTTCGCAGGGGTTCCGAACGCGCAGATACTGGAAAGCCACAGATGCACCTGGCGACATAGCTAGCAAACTCAATTGTTCCAAACTTCTGATGATCACCGAAAATTTCCAGTGCGATGTACCCCTTTCACGAATCGCTCCTGGTTTTGGAGATCAATAAGAAGATAAATAAATAAATAAATGATTCGTTGAAAGAAGAGCTAAAAGCGGTATATTCGGTTATCGGGGATGTGGGCTTATCATTTTCCAAAACTATTCCAGGGGCATGATAAACGCATATGTGGAAACAATACTCCTTCACGGAAATGAATTGTAATTTCCGCCGGGTGGATGGAAATAGTGATGACATAATTGTGTAGCCATTTAACATGTGATCCACGTGCTGTTTCTGTCGGAGAAAACTATGAGTCATTTTCTCGAACCACTGCCTGACTCGTTTATTCCCCAGATTTTCCACGGTTTTGGCGGAATGAATACCATCACGGGAAAAACATGAAGTCAATTGTGGCTTGAGTTTTCGTAGTTTGTCTGTGTAAACGTGAAAGGATGGAAGTTTGAGTTTGATTTTGATGGTTGAGTTTGATTTTATTTTTATTTATTATATATAAAAATAAAAATAAATATTTATGAGAATACATATACTTGATTGAAAAAGACTTACCAGCACACAATAAAAACACTCATGAAATTTATTTTGAAAATTTGTATACTAACGTTATGATACATTATGTGTTCTGTCTCTTTTCCGTTTGATATTCTTCTCCAAACGCTTTAGAATTTGGTGTGTTTATCCCATACTCCTCGTTTGGAGTTGAAAACATATCTTATATATAAATATGGAGATCTAATAATATTCTTTAATAGAAAGAGGTTTGAGTTAATAATTTATGTTTTTCTTTACTATCACTAGTTTTTAATCAAAATGTATCCCATAAATTATATGTTTGAATAATTTTTATTTATTTAGGCGATGTACAAGAAGCTATTTATTTTTATTTTATCTCCTAGTTTCTTTGCTTTGCTTCAATGAGAGTATAAAGTTGTTTCCCTTTTCCGTTTAACGTTATTCTTAATAAATTGCTTTATTCCTTTTTTGGTGTGCATATGATCACCTCCATATATATTATTATAACCGTGAAAATATATATTTATTTTATTTTGTAAATTATGTTTTTTAACTAATCAACATTATTTATATAGTTTGAGTGGACTTAATGGTTAAGAGCATGTTTTTCTTCTTAAGGGTCACAAGTTCAAGACCAGAGGGTGTAGAATATGTATACCTTCATAGACTTAGTAGTCAAAGCGCTGCAAGGAGGTGAGTCCCTTGTTCCGCAAACAAGGGAGTCTCATACACCAATTTGATGTCTGGCGTGACTGTGACCTTAAAATAGATATTATTATATTATTATTATAATAAAAATAAATAAATAAATACACATTGAAACATTCCCAAATAAAATTCCAATGGGAGTAATGACGACTGTGACCTTGATCAGAATTTGATGGCAACTGCTCTGAGTTATTCTTTTTAATGCTAGGGAGGCATTTGCAAAGCCTCGTGACACCCTGAGACATGAAGAAAGTTCAACCTCACGGTTTCTATCTCTCACGATTTTGTTTGCTCACCACCACAAGTGTCTCTTCTTCATTGTGTCTCTTCTTCATTTTGTTTGGTTGGATAGCTATACATGTATTATTAGATTGGATAATGATTTCACTTTATGAAAATACATTAAAAAAAAATTCTTTCGGGTTTAAAAGTTGAGAACTCAAACAAAAAAATGGACTGTTCCTCTGCATAAATCTTTTCCCGCAAGGAGAGAGGACGATAACGACTAGGTCATGTACAATTTAATCAAACAAGGAGAGAGGACGATAACGACTAGGTCATGTACAATTTAATCAAAATATTTCTCCTTAGGTAAATCTTATATTTATTTTCATGTGAGTTATATAAAAGGAAAAAGAAAAATTATTATATATATAATAGAAGTTTTGGAAAATGTAATTTTTACTTGTTTTAGTTGTGATTTTTGCTATGTAAAGGAGTATGTTTCTATTAGTTCGGAATTGTTTCTTAAATTAGTGTGTGTTTGAGCTCTCAACCAAGTGATTATGTGTCCAAAATAGTTTCTCTATCCTGAGACAACACTTCATATATTTATTCATAACATTATTTGATTAAGGAATATAGGGATGTCCTTATGGAAATTTAATATAGTATCAGAGCTCGTGAGCTCCTAGGCCAAGGGAAATAAAGAATTTGATTAATATTTTGTTTGTTTTTTTCCCTTTGCTTGTTTTCGTTCTTTTTGATACTATGTGGAGAGAGCGTGGAAAAGCAGCAGGATGTCTGTTGTAGAGAGTAGTGAAGAGTCCAAGAACAGAGCGCGTCCACATTGGAGATTGTTGGGTGGTCAATACAACGCTTACACATAGATTTTTTTTTGGGTTTTTATTATTACAATCTGTCGACTTCTTTTTTGGGGTTTTCCATCATTAAGAGTCTTTCGTGGGATTGAAAATTGTTCGAGGGAGAAGGCCTCATTTAGCTTTTGAGGGCATTGCACAACCTGAAACATCTGCGGTCTCACTGATTATGGCTGGAAAAAAAATTGCAAATTTGATTATAATGGGTTGTTGTAGTTTTTGGTGTTGGACTAGGCCTTGGATCAACATATATAGGTTGTTGTATTTTTTTATGGATTGTCCTGAGAAGGTGCACTTGAGCTTCATTGAGGAGAGCCATAGGTGTTACGTTCTGACATACAAGCGTCAGTGAGCATGAGATGAGCAATGATCTAGTCATCTTGGAGGAGATCTGTCACGACATCGGAGCCTTGGTAGTCTTTCAACCGCTCTTGGCGAGGTGCGACACCACTGAACACTTTCTTTTCACCAATACTTATGTTCGTGGACTACGCCTAACCACTTATCCTACGTAGTTTGTGTTTCACAACCAAGTAATTATTATGTTTCTTTTATACCAATGAACACCCATACACATTCATTATCATCAACAATTATACAAAAGAACACAATTGCACAGTATAAAGGGAGGGGCAACTCCCTGAACAATGAGTCTGCCTGAATAATATATTATATAATCTTTTAATATTACAAAGCTTTACAAGTATACTTGGAAACACCAAGTTTCATACTTAGCCAAATTTACAACTTCATCACACCTCCGTGTGATAACCAAGATCCTTTGCCCACGTCAGGCGGGCGCACCCTCACATGAGCTGCCTTCTGCACTTCACAACCGAACCTTGTTCTTCTTTCACAACGGGTGGGTGACCTCACCCGAGTCACCTGTGCACGCCTTCGCACAACTGGCAAGCGCCTCACCCAAGAACACCTTTGAACGATGGGCGAGCACGCCCTCACACGAGTTGCCACCGATTTCCAACAACGGGCGCCTTCACCCGAGTTCCATCGCACCATTTGCTATTACACAATAGGCGGGTGCTCACCCAAGCCACCCAAGAACTCGTGCCAAGTCTCGGCGCGTTCACCCGTGTCCTCACCCAAGATACGAACTTGTGTGGCCGTGTGCCTTGCCCAAGAGCGGGTGCATATATTTCCTACACCTTCTTCACAATCTGCACCTCGCACTACTCTTCCTTCGCATCACCAAAGGAGCTCGTTCGAATTGCTTGAGTTCGAATGATGAACAAATGCTTCCATCCATCATTGTATTTATATGGTGTGTTGGGCAAGTCGTGCTACCCAAGCCGACTTGCCAATGCCCTACACATTATCGCATTTCGTCTTCCAAACATGGTCGACCTCTGTTTAATTGTTTTACATTTGTAGTTCGGCCCGTGGGTGCATACCGATGCTCCCACGCCTTATAAACATGACTCACCCTTCCTTCCTTGTGCGCATTTCACATATGTTCGTCGCACATAAGCCAAGAGCTCGCACTTCGCATATTTTCTTTGTTCAAGCCACTCGTTTCATCAACAAGCCTTTGTCGCACATCCAGTGGGCGTACTAAGGAACCGCAGGTCCTTACATCCTCCACCACCTGAAATCGTTGTCGTCCTCGACAACATACCATCCTGGTAGCCATCCACCAAGGTCAACATCAACAACTATATCCTCCTCGGTCCATGATATCAAATCCTCCACATACTACAAACATCTCAGCAACATATGTAGAACTCCCATCTCCATCATGTGTCGTCTCATCCTGTGAACTATTCTCCTTGTCTGCCTGATGCCAACATCTCTTCGTGCACTTCCGGACCCCATGTTTGAACTAGTTGGCTAGCTAATCCAACTGTCATGCTAAAGCCATCAGAATGAACATCCTTATGCCTTCACCAGTTTATCTCGGATTCTACCACATCCTAGACTCACCAAGAATCTCACCCATGCTCAGGACCATGGAAACTCCATCCCATCTGCAACATGTCATGATGCTTGATGTCGAACCATCCCTGCAACATTTATCATACCTGCTCAACTTGTTTTAAGGAATCACTACCATGAGCAGCTAACAATGAGCCCCATCTTCTATGTCCTCTAAGAATATGTGGAGGGAATAGAGCATGAAGGCTCATCCTCACTCATAATCTCAATCCATCTATAAGGATTTTCTATCTCCATCCTCTGTAGATAAGTGACCCAATTCTCCTCTGGGATGTTCAGCCTCACATATGCCTCATCATCATCATCATCATATTCAACCACTTCTGCCTTCTTGACAAATCCAAGATACTATCAAAAAGTGTCATGATGACCAATGACTGCTCAGTAAGCTTTGTCTTAACCATAGACAACCACTTACTCATATCTCCCATTCACTTCTCATCCTCCATTTGCATCACTGCCAACTTACAATCAGGCTTTGTCACTCCAATGGTTGGAACACCAATGGGTATTTCTCCCCTTCCATCGTAAATGTAAAACCTCTTCAAATGTGGAACAATCATAGCATCAAATTGTTTTAAGAATTCCATCCCCAGCACAGCTTCATAGTCATCAATTCGCACTATAGTGAAGTTGACTTTCCCAATCCACTCACCTAGTGTTGTGCCCACCTTTTCAGCTACACCAAGAACACAATCAGGAGGAGAAATCATTGTCTTAATTTGTGCCTTCACTGGTACAAACCTCAGCCCAATCCTTCTCGCAGTATCTTCACTCATGAAGTTGTGAGTAGCCCCACTATCCACCATAGTGAGTATATCAACACCCCCAATCTTCATCCGAACATACTCCAAACTGTTCCTCTCAGGATCCCTCCGAGAGACCACCTCTGTAGCAGCAATAGCACCAAGTATCTACATCATCCCCAGAGAAGCTTCTTCATTCTTTGCATGAGATTGTGCAATAGCAACCACTTTCAGTCTAGAAGGACAATTCTTCATCGTATGTGGTTCAACACATATCCAACACTTCAAGGCTTTCTTTGTCTTCGACTTATCATCTGATTTAGAAACATCATCCTTCTTCTTCTCTTTTGGTTTATCAGACTTCTTCTTCCTATCATTAGAAGTCTCATCATAATGCTCCACCACCCTGTCCACAACAACAAAAGCTTCCTCAATTGTTTTAATGTTCTGCCTCTTCACTTCATTGTGTGCCCAAGGCTTCAATCTAATAACGAAGTTGAACACCTTGTCCCTCTCCGACATGTTAGGAAGTTCCAGAACTGCACTCGCAAACTCCCGCTGATATGTCTAAAGGTTCCCTATCTGCTTTATGAACTTAATCTTCATCCTTGCTTCCCACGTTTCATCTTGAGGATTGAAATGGGTCTACAAAGCTTTCTTCATCTCATCCCACAAAGTAATGTCACCAGCACTTCCATGGGCAATCTGATCCATCCTCCTTCGCCACCTCATCTTAGCGTCCTTTGTCAAGAACTGAGCAGCTACCTTCACCTTCATCTCATCATCAGATAGACCCAATTGTTCCAAGTATTGCTCCATGTCGCATAGAAAGTTGCTAAGAGTTTTTGTACTCCTTGTACCATCATAAAATTATGGTTCATTGAATTTCACATGAGGCACTCCTCCACTTGAGTTATGCCTCACAGCCTTCTTCAACACCGCGATCTCATCTCTGGCTTCATCAAGAGATTTCTGCAAGTCCACGATCTCTGCCAAGACTCGGTCTGTTGCCTCTTCAATCTCCTTGACCCTTACTTCAAGTTGTGTACACATAAGATCAGTGTACTCGTGTTGAGTTCGGACGCTCTTCCCTCATCTTTGAATTGGCCTCTTGATCCTTCTCGACCAAGTCCATCTTCTTAGTCCAGTAAGCCTCTAAGTCCTCCATCCTTTCCAACACCTTTTCAATGAATGCCATAGTAGCATCCTTCGCACCATGACTAGACCCAACTTGAGATTCACCTGCCATTGCTAACAATTTCCTTCTTTGCGATCTAGTTTCAACCATCCAACAGCTTCACCAAGTTGCTTGCAACCTTGAACCAGCCCTTGTTCCACTTGTATGTGAAACAACTTCCTTCATCTGCAAGTACCTGCTTCACTGTCACCAACTTCCAAGCTTAAACCTGCTTCCTATAAGACTCCTCCAAGTCTTCAGACTAGATCTGATAAGCTCTTCATCGAGCTTTGATACCACCTATCATGACGCCGGAGCCTCGGTAGTCTTTCAACCGCTCTTGGAAAGGTGCGGCACCACCGAACACTTTCTTTTCACTAATATTTATGTTCGTGGACTACGCCTAACCACTTATCCTACTTAGTTTGTGTTTCGCAACCAAGTAATTATCATGTTTCCTTTATACCAATGATCACCCATACACATTCATTATCATCAGCAATTATACAAGAGAACATAATTGCACAGTATAAAGGGAGGCGCAACTCCCTGAACAATGATTTTGCTCGAATAATATATTATACAATCTTTGAATATTAAAAATCTTTAGAAGTATACTTGGAAACACCAAGTTTCATACTTAGCCAAATTTACAACTTCATCACACCTCCGTGTGATAACCAAGATCCTTTGCCCAAGTCGGGTAGGCGCACCCTCACATGAGCTGCCTTCCCCACTTCACAACCAAACCTTCTTCTTCTTTTACGACGGGCGGGTGACCTCACCCGAGTCACCCGTGCACGCCTTCGCACAACTGGTGAGAGACCTCACCCAAGAACGCCTTTGAATGATGGGCGGGCACGCCCTCACACGAGTCACCACCCACGCCCAACAACCAGTGCCTTCACCCGAGTTCCACCACACCGTTTGCTACTAGACAACAGGCGGGCGCTCACCCGAGACACCCAAGAACCTGTGCCAAGTCTCCGTGCCTTCACCCATGCCCTCACCCAAGATACAAACTTGTGTTACCATGTGCCTTGCCCAAGAGTGGGCGCATCTATTTCCTGCGCCTTCTTCACAATCTGCACCTCACACTACTCTTCCTTCGCATCACCAAAGGAGCTCATTCGTATTTCTTGAGTTCGAATGATTAACAAATGCTTCCATCCATCGTTGCATTTATATGGTGTGTTGGGAAAGTCGTGCTACCCAAGCTGACTTGCCAACTCCCTACACATTATCGCATTTCATCCTCCAAACATGGTCGGCCTCCGTTCAATTGTTTTACATGTGTAAGCCAGCCTGTGGGTGCGTGCTGATGCTCCCACGCCTTATAAACATGACTCGCCCTTCCTTCCTTGTGCACATTTCACATATGTCCGTCGCACATAAGCCAAGAGCTCGCACTTCGCATATTTTCTTCGTTCAAGCCGCTCATTTCATCAACAAGATTTCCTCGCACATCGGGTGGGCATGCTAAGGAACCGCAGGTCCTTACAAGATTAATCCTAGCATCGACAACAGGGTACTGAAATTTGTTAGCCCTTTCTCTTGAGCATTGGGATGGTGCTGAGAAGAGCGAAGGATTCTCTCTGTTGCTTTGGAGGCAGGACGGTGCTGAGAATAAGGAAGGATCTCGTAGAGGACAATACAAGATCTTGAATACTGGTTGTCTGTAGTGAAATATCAACAATTAAGGGTGATTTTGTGGGGAGGATGAGGTTCTTATGCTCCATAAATCCATGATGTGGTTTTGAATAGGCCACTCTGTAAATGTACATGTTGGAGAGGCTACACATCTCCAATGTATCGGTTTCAGTCAGTATGCGATGTTCTACAAAGGGAACTTGGGGCCATATCCCTGAAGGATGCACTCAAGACTTTGTTTGGCAACCTCTGGTGTGTTCCAATGAATAATCGACAATCGACAGTCACTTGCCCACATATGACGAAGTACTTTGTTAAGTGTCAAGGAATTTTGTGAGGGGGTGTTGTTGGTTTTGTATTGGACAACAAGAGAGCAAACGCTTTGGGGGTCTATGAAGCCTTAGTGGGACGAGCTGTTTCACTTTCCTTTCATTCGAAGAATTCAGCAATTCTTGGAGTTGATGCGGTGTTCCCAGTAGGCACAGTTTTCATGGGGACATGTTCTAGAGTACCCACTGTGAACTCGGTTTTGGATTCTTGGGCACAAGGAACAATACACACTCTGTTTCGATCCATTGAAGACTGATCCACTGAAGAGTGAGTGTGGGCAACGTCTCTGTTTGAGTGTTGCCTCACTATTTTCACTTCCAGTATGTCACGAATTAGTACATGCTTGGTGAAATGATTTTTTTTTTTTGAATTATTTTTTGGGTTTTGTAACTGAAACATGTTGAGCCTGATCAACTTAACATGTAAATGTTATTTGTTAGAATTGATCACTCTAACAATTGCAAAATTGAGGTTGGAAATATTTAAGAGGAAGACACCATTCTTGGATATGTTTTTTAGAAGAAATTGGTGAAGTGTGACCATGGCAGTGAATATTAGTTGGTTGAAGAAAAAAGAGATGCACAAACAAGGTACATGATTGTGTGTTGAATAATGAAGCATAATCAATATTATGTTTTATTATGAGTAACACATTTTTAAGTGTAAGCAAGTCTAAGATTTTTTATATTGGTCTTTGTAAAGTATGTACCCAGTCACTCCACGAATTGGAGTGTGAAATGTAAGCCTCATGAGGCATGTGTACCCCCATAAAGTTCGTGGTAATATTAAAACCACTTTGTATTTGTAGTGTTGGTTTGTGGTAAGCAGGAAACCATGTGTGAGAGTGAACTGGACAGGGATTCCTGTAGGCATGGTTTAGGGTCACCCGACAAAACCCTTGGCCTGGTTGAGAGTGAGCCAAGAAAACCCTTGACCTAGTTAAGTTGGGTCTGTGGTGAGCCTTGGTAGTTGGATTGAGTGTCTTAGTGGCAGAGTTGAGCCTTCATGGCTATGTTGAGCCTTCATGGTTGAATTGAGTACCTTGGTGGTAGAGTTGAGCCTTCGTGGCTTTCTTGAGCCTTCGTGTCTGAATTGAGTGCCTTGGTGGCAGAGTTGAGCCCTGATGGTTGATTTGAGCCATGGTGCTTGAGAGCCCTTGTTGCCATGGTTGAGGGTAATTCGATAAAACCTAGAGCATGGTTATGGGTAATTCGATAAAACCCACGACGATGATGGAGGGGGATTTACAGGTACATGTACATGGATGAATTTATAATGGTTGATAGAACCATGTATGCGAAGGGCATCCTAGCAGACTAGCGGTTGCAGTGGTTTGCACCCATTCATTTCGATGGATGGTTGCTCCTTTATATGGACGTCAACATATTGTTTTGTTTTGTTTGACCAAAACTAGCCTTTACAAACTGATATCGAGACAAATAGTCATTAAGGGGATGTGCTGGAAAATGTAATTCCTACTTGTCTTAGCTATGATTCTTTCTATGTAAAGGAGTATGTTTCTATTAGTTAGGAGTTGTTTCCTAGATTAATGTGTAGTTGAGATATTCTCTCAACCAAGTGATTGGGTGTCCAAGATAGTTTCCCTATATTGAGACAACATTTCATATATTTATTTGTAACATTATTTGATTAGGGAATATAGAGATTTCCTTATGGAAATTTAACAAAAAGGGGAAAAATGCGTTTATGTAATAATATTAAATCAATACAATAAAAAGTGAGATTTTATTAATAATGAAGAAAAATTTTTATTTATAAAATCTATAATTTTTCTATAATGAAATGGTTTCACATTATTAATTTTTGCAATCCATTCCTTTTAAGGGTCGTTATATGGTGTGATGGTCCACAATCTTTCAACAATCTTGCTCTCCTCAATTTTACATAAGTAAATTGTGCAATTGGAAACAAAGGTACAAATTCCTCAAGTCACAATTTGAATGATAATAAGAGTGATTGGATTCAATGTCACTATTTCATTGTTTTGTATGAACATGATTGAAGATGTTATAACCATAAATCAAGTGTGAAGGATGTTGGCGTTATGGATGATGGTTGGTTGCCATTGATGTCAACCTAGTTTGGTCATGGTTCGAGGAAGTTTATGATGCTTGGCATGTTGCATGAGTATGGATAGGTTGGACAAGATATGGAGCTGCTTGGAAAGGTGATGTATAAGTGTGGCACAATTCCAGGTAGTAGATTTTATGATTTCCCCAAGTTAATGCACATACACAGTTAAAGCATTGCAAATCAACATATGTAATAGTGTCAACCTAGATTGTCAATTGTTAAACGGCGTCCAAATCTTGTACTAAGTGTGTAGAATCAATGTCTTCCATGGTAGGTGTGCATGTCAAAAACCACGAGGAGAGACCATTGAAATTTCACATCGTAAATTAGTGAAGTTATAAATTTATTCTTCTCTTCAATGTTTGAATAGAATTTTCCTCCAAAAAGTGTCAACACATTATATTCATGTGGTCATGGTAGTCAATTAAATTAGCCATAGTTTTGATCATTTGTGGTCCAAGCAAGTGTGAATTAATTCCATAAGGACTTCACTCAATGAACCTCTGACATAGCACGTGCATTCGTAGCATATTAAACAATACCCTTAATTTTACTACATATTGGAAAATACCTCTAAAAATCACATTATTTAACCCCTTACCAATATAAACCCAATACACCATCTCAATTTAAAAAACCTCTACTTTCACTAGATATTGTAAGTATCCATTTTTTCATTACATTTTTAATACCCCTATATATTTTTCATTAACTTTGAGCTCCATCTTTTATACCTACCAATATAAAAACCCTTTACACCTTGTTATATGCTCAATATATTATGTAATTTCTTCCTCAATATATATCCCCCAATATGAATGCACATGGTATGATATTCCTCCCCTAGTGAAGACCCCATGATGTATTCATGATTTGATTGGATTGTTGGACTTAGTGGTGGGTATCATCATCAATTAATTGTGTGGTTAACTGCTTGATCTTGAGAAAAGAGAAGGGGATGGTGTGATATGGTCCATCGTGCGCGGGTGGGCCCGCTCACGTGCGATGAGCACCCGTATTGACTAACTCGGGCATAGTGTGACGACAGGATGACATTTGTTTAAATGCAACCAAGTTGTAGTAGGCACGCTTATGTGCGACGGGCACCCATACTAACCAACTCGAGTGGATATGCGATGGTGAGCGCGTTGATTAAAGGCATAGGGGGGCACGTGCCCATAGTTGGTGGGCAAGATGAGTGGGCTGTAGAAATTTCATGAATAATATGACACTTATTCACAAAGATTATCCTGATTATACACTATTTGTGGAATCATGCATAATACATAACCTCCTCTATGTTGATCATCAATTTAGCAGTATTCAGAAACATAGCATGCGAATATAGAAGCATCAATCACACATAACACAGTATTTCATGGGGAAAGCATCTCGCTAAAACCCCCAAATTATCTGTATATTATATTGATTGAGATCATGTAACAGTACATAGTACAATACTAGCTCCACCTGTTACACACAATACAACACAGATCTGAATCAATCACTAGCTCAAATCACCCCTGCTACTTGCCTGCCTCCACTGTGCAATCCTGCATAGAGAATACAACAAGAATGAATCTCCAAACTCATATTTCCCTTGTGTGAAACTACGCAATCGTCATTGGCAACTCAATCCATTGATTGTGAAAATCTCATGCACAACTATAGTCACAACTAACAGCTGTCTTGACCTTTCACTCACCTCTAACACTTGTCTCCACTGAACTGTCCATGCACTGAGTTAACTGATGTATT
>APFE031131030.1:142380-162688 GCA_000404065.3 Pinus taeda
CAACTTGACCAATCATCCACAAATAGCATCCTACAACTCATAGACCATGATCCATATGTCTAAAAATAGACTTTGCGCCAAAAATAGCCTGTAGGCCCACTTAGTGAAGGCGACTTCTTTCCACTAATCTTCATCATCTTGTTGCATTCTCAACACTCCCTCTCAACAAGATATGGATTATCAACAACCACTATCCTGTCTCGGTGGTACTCAAATTTGTTCCTGGTGAGCGCCTTCGTCAAGATATCAGCGTCCTGATTCTCCGTGGGAATATATGAAAGTAACATGATTCTCCACTACACACAATCTCTAATATGATGGTACCTGATGTCGATGTGTTTGGATCTATCATGAAATACAAGATTAGCTGAGAGTTTAATGCAACTCTAGTTATCACAGTAAATCACAGTAGGATCCAAATGGGACCCCAACAACCCGACCAAGATCTTCCTCATCCATATAGCCTCGTGTGCAGCCAAACTTGTTGTGATATACTCAGCCTCCGCGGAACTGAGTGCCATGAATCTCTTCTTCCTGCTGTACCAAGAAACTGTTGTCGATCCAATACTGAAGATCCCTCTAGATGTGCTCTTTCTGTCCGTTGGGCTCCCTGCCCAATCTACATCCGCGAAGCCACATAGCTTCACCTCATCCTCCTATCTGTGCCACAATCCATATCCCAATGTGCCTCTCACATAATGCAATACATGCTTTCCCGCCTTCTAGAAGAGCTTGGTTGGCTTAACCATAGCTTGTGAAAGCTGGTTAACAGCATAGCATATATCGGGTCATGTATTGACTAGATACATAAGCAACCCCACCAACTTTCGATAAACAGTGGCATCCACTACCTCCACTGAAGTACCATCCTCCTTCCTCCAACCTCCAGGAAGAGGAGTATCAACAGGCTTGCAGCCATGCATGTTGAACTTCTCCAGTATCTCCCGAGTATACTTACCTTGAGAAACAAACAGTCCATCACTGCGCTGCCAAATTTCCAATCCCAAGAAATAATGAAGGAGGCCCAAGTCCTTCATCTCAAACTCCCGAGCAAGATCCTCCTTACATGAAAGTATCAACGGCTCATCTCCCGTTAGAATCAAATGATCTACATACAGTACAATGATAAGCAACTTACCCTCCAACACAATCTGGTATAGGTTAGGATCCGCGTCACTCTTGGAGAATCCAAGTCGAGTGAAATAGTTGTCTATCCGTGTGTACCAAGCGCGAGGTGCTTGTTTCAACCTATACAACGCTCTCTTGATCCTGCACACATGCGACTTGCTGCTAAAGATCTCGAAACCTTCGGGCTGCTCTATGTACACTTCCTCCTCAATGACTCCGTTAAAGAACGCAGTCTTCACATCCATCTAATGAATGTGCCACCCCATCTACACTGGGAGAGCAAGAATCGTCCGTATGGAAAAATACGTTGCGCCAGGTACAAATGTCTCCTCATAATTGATCCCCTCTATCTGTGAGAAGCCTCGGGCAACAAATCTTTCCTTGTACTTCTCCACACTCCCGTCAGCTGCCTACTTCACTTTGTAGATCCATCTCGAACCCACCACTGATTTCCCTTCCGGTCTTGGGACGATCTCCCATGCACTGTTTTTGACAATCGAATCATACTCTTCCACCATGGCGTCTACCCATGCGGGTTCCTCCACAGCTTCCTTGAAAGAGGATGGCTCCATCACGACACATTTGCTCACAAGAGCCATGTATCCAGTGTACCGATCTAGTGACTATCTCTGCTTGCACTCTGCTGTAGGTGGTCCTACAACCTTCTCTGCATCTTGAGCCAGTCGCTCAGCTTCTGTAGTGCGCTTTTGCCCTCTGATGGTTGGCGTTGCATGAGTGGTCCCTTCCACTCCATGAACTCCCTTTTGAGGCTGATCCACATCCTGAAGCTCATCCTTAGGAACTAATAGCTCCTCATCTGCATGCAAGTGTGGCTCCCTCTTAAGCGAACACTTCATGGCTTTCTCCTCCTGAAATTTTATATCCCGTCGCACAACAGTCTTGCGACTGTCTAGCAAATACACACGATAGTTGTGGGGAGTATCAGTGTACCCCACAAATATCCCAACCTTTGCGGTTGGCTCCAACTTCTTCCTGGCATCCTTCGTCACACGCATGTAAACAGGAGAATCAAAAATCCTCAAATGGGAAATATCATGCCTCTTACTAGAATAAGCCTCCTTGGGTGTACTCATGCCAAGTATCTTATGAGGACAACGGTTCTGCACATATACCGCAGTATTGCATGCCTCCGCCCACAAGTGAATAGGTAGGCCCTGATCATGCAACATCTCCCGTGCAACACCCACGATTGTCTGTTCTTACACTCAACAACCCCGTTCTGCTGTGGGTTATGGGGAGCTATGAGCTCTCTTCGAATCCCTTCTGCGCTACAGAAATCCTTGAACTCACCAAAGATGAATTCACCACCATTTTCGCTCCTAAGAGCCTTCACCTTCTTCCCCGATTCCTTCTCAACCAATGCTTTGAACTCACAGAACTTTGAGTATGTCTCGCTCTTCTTCTGCACGAAGAAGATCCAGCACTTTCGGGAGAAATCATCAACAAACATCATGTAGTACCTGTGCTTTGCTGTCGAAGCAACTGAGAAAGGTCCACACACATCTGTGTGAATTCTCTCAAGGATCGTCGTGGCGCGACTATCCTTTTCGTGAAATGTGGCTTTCATAAACTTTCCCGAAATACACCCCTTACACTAATCTAACTGTGCAAGAGTGCCTTTAGGAAGCCCAGTAGAAATATGCTGCAGTATCTTCAAGGCTCCATGGTGAAGGTGGCCCAATCTCCAGTGCCACAGCTCGCCATCATCCCAGATCATCACTCCTTCTGCCTTGCATACCATTGCTGAGCATCCATATACATGCAACTGATAAAGGTTCTTGACTCGAACCCCTATCTTCTGGGTTTCTCCAGTTGTCTTAATGCGCAGGAAAGCCTTTCCCTCGCTGAAAACAACATCATATCCCTTGTCTTTTATCATCGCCATAGATGTAAGATTCTTCTTCAATCTTGGAACATGCATCACTTCCTTCAATACGAAGGGTTTACCAGACTCCCTCTCAAAGCAAATGGTACCGATACCGGTTGCACTGTATCCACCATCATCGCCCATCTCGATGTGCACTCCAAGATCTTTCTCATCCAGATGAGAAAACAAATCTCGATCTCCTGTCATGTGAAAAGACACACCAATGTCCAAGAAACATACCGATCCCATCACACTTGATATCAAGCATGCAATCAGCGAAAAATCTAGCTCAAACTGCGAGGCTAAGGCCTCTCCCACTGTAGATCCAGCAGCTTGCTTATTTTTCTTCTTTTGTAGACAATTTGTGGCATAGTGTCCGTGCTGGTGACAGTGAAAGCACTTCACCTTGGACATGTCCTGCTTCTTGCCTTTCTCACCGGAATGAGAAGCTTTCCTGTTCTTCCCCTTCTTTTCTTTCGCAGCCAAAACATAATTTTCTTCATCAGGTGCCTTTGATGAAGATCTGTCCCTAGTATTCCGCCTGATCTCCTCTTGCACAAGATCTGACCAAAGTCTCTCCCATCCTGGAAATTTCTCCCGACCATTGACAGAGTCCTGATAGGAATGCTAACTCTTCGGAAGACCAAGTAGAGCCAAGCTCACCAAGTCCTCATCATCGACAGTCATCCCGACACTTCCCAGCTCATCCCGGCATTGGGTGAACGTTGTGAGATACTTGGGCATACTGTTGCCTTTCTCACACTTTATGTTTCTGAGTTTATCCTTGAGCACCAACTTCCTCTGGTCACTCTTGCTTTGGAATAGATTTGTCAACTCTTTCCACATCAAGTATGGAGAAGCCTTTCCATGGATGCTAGACACAATGTGATCCCTCAGGCCCTCCAATAGAATCCTTCGACACTTTGCTGTCTTATTTTTCCAATCCGCGACTTGAGCAGCATCAGTAGGTTTTGGGACATCCACATCTATGAACTCCTTCAACCCATTATCATCTAACACCACCTCCATCCTGTCCTTCCATGCAATATAGTTCGAGTTGCCCTCAAGGCCATACTCCAATTGCAATCCGTTGAAAGACATTTCAACTTTGACACTAAGAAAACACTACTGCAAATTCGAATTCCACCAGCTCAAAACTCAACCACTTCTGATCTAAAATTCCTGAGAACAAGGTATTTCTTGTACATAGATTGACTGTATGGGCATTCACTGGATATCTCACCTTCCAAAAGAAGGATGAATCCAGAGGCTACCTGGCCCGATTACAAACTTTGCCTGAAGAAATAAAATGTAAACACTTTCTGAATAATAGATCCGATGATCAATCCTTGCTTTGATATCCTGTAGAAATCTCTTCTACAAATCAACCAGCTCTGATACCATGTATAAATTTCATGTATAATATGACACTTATTCACAAAGATTATCCTTATTATACACTATTTGCGGAATCATGCATAATACATAACCTCCTCTACTTTGATCATCAATTTAGTAGTATTCAGAAACATACACATGCGCACATCAAAGCATCAATCACACATATCAACACAGTGTGTACCCGGGGAAAGCATAAAGCTGAAAACCCCACAACTATCTTTATATTATATTGATTGAGATCATGTAACAATACACAGTACGATACTAGATCCACCTATTACACACAATACAGCATAGATTTGAATCAATCACTGCCTCAAACCACCTCCGCTGCTTGCCTGCCTCCACTGCGCAATACCTGCTGAGAATACAATGAGAATGAATCTCCAAACTCGTATTTCCCTTGTGTGACACTACACAATCCTCATTGGAAACTCAATCCCACTGATTGTACAAATCACATGCACAACTATAGTCACAACTGACAGCTGTCTTGCCCTTTCACTCACCTCTAACACTTGTCTCCACTGAACTGTCCATGTACTGAGTTAACTGATGTATTCTTCAGTTGCTTTATGAGTTAATAATTAGTGAATTAATTAATAAGTAATTCATGCCACTCAAAATTAGTCTATTTTCCAGTTAGACTAACTACAACTAGTTCAACTAAGTCAAACTAAACACAACTCCATCAACTCCTGATCCAACTCCACATAACTCAATCACTGAAGTCCTAATTGAATTCCTCCATGCAATAGCTCAAGTAACCCATAGGAACCACGTATTTCCTTCTAGCAGTTGCATGTGCCACATATGTAGCTCGAACTGAAGTGCTCCAAGAGAATAAGATAATGTCTATAGTCCAAATATTATTAAGAGCCAATAATATTTGACTGTTCTATTTTTAGCCTGCCAGTCTGAAAATAGACTCCGCCCATATGTCTAAAAAATAGAGGTCCATCTATTTTTACCAACTTGACCAATCATCCACAAATAGCATCCTGTAACTCATAGACCATGATCCATATGTATAAAAATAGACTTTGCGCCAAAAATAGCCTGCGGGCCCGCGTAGTGAAGGCAACTTATTTCCCTAAGCTACATCATCTTGTTGCATTCTTAACACTCCCTCTCAACAAGATATGGATTATCAACAACCCCTATCCTGTCTCGGTGGTACTCTAATTTGCTCCTGGTGAGCGCCTTCGTCAAGATATCATCATCCTGATCCTCCGTGGGAATATATGAAAGTAACATGATTCTCCGCTGCACACATTCTCTGATATGATGGTACCTGATGTCTATGTGCTTGGATCTATCATGAAATACAAGATTAGCCGAGAGTTTAATGCAACTCTGGTTATCACAGTAAATCACAGTAGGATCCAAATGAGACCCGAACAACCCGACCAAGATCTTCCTCATCCATATAGCCTCGCATGCAACCAAACTTGCTGCCATATACTCAGCCTCCGCGGAACTGAGTGCCACGGATCTCTGCTTCCCGCTGTACCAAGAAACTGTTGTCGATCCAATACTGAAGATCCCTCTAGATGTGCTCTTTCTGTCCGTTGGGCTCCTTGCCCAATCTACATCCGTGAAGCCACAGAGCTTCACCTCATCCTCCTGTCTGTGCCACAATCCATATCCTGATGTACCTCTGAGATAACGCAATACATGCTTGCCCACCTTCTAGAAGAGCTTGGTTGGCTTAGCCATAGCTTGTGAAAGCTAGTTAACAGCATAGCATATATCGGGTCATGTATTGACCAGATACATAAGCGACCCCACCAACTTTCGATAAACAGTGGCATCCACTACCTCCGCTGAAGTACCATCCTCCTTCCTCCAACCTCCAGGAAGAGGAGTATCAACGGGCTTGCAGCCATGCATGTTGAACTTCTCCAGTATCTCCCGAGCATTCTTACCTTGAGAAACAAATAGTCCATCACTGCGTTGCCAAATTTCCAATCCCAAGAAATAATGAAGGAGGCCTAAGTCCTTCATCTCAAACTCCCGAGCAAGATCCTCCTTACATGAAAGTATCAACAGCTCAACTCCCGTTAGAATCAAATCATCTACATACAGTACAATGATAAGCAACTTACCCTCCACCATAATCTGGTATAGGTTAGGGTCCGTGTCACTCTTGGAGAATCCAAGTCCGGTGAAATAGTTGTCTATGCGTGTGTACCAAGCACGAGGTGCTTGTTTCAACCCATACAGCGCTCTCTTGAGCCTGCAGACATGCGACTCGCTGCTGAAGATCTCGAACCTTCGGGCTGCTCTATGTACACTTCCTCCTCAATGACTTCGTTGAGGAACACAGTCTTCACATCCATCTCATGAATGTGCCACCCCATCTGTGCTGAGAGAGCAAGAATCGTCCGTATGGAAGAATAACTTGCGACAGGTGCAAAGGTCTCCTCATAATTGATCCCCTCTATTTGTGAGAAGCCTTGGGCAACAAATCTTGCCTTGTACTTCTCCAAACTCCCATCAGCTACCTGCTTCACTTTGTAGATTCGTCTCGAACCCACCACTGGTTTCCCTTCCGGTCTTAGGATAATCTCCCATGCACTATTTCTGATAATCGATTCATATTCTTCCACCATAGCATCTACCCATGCGGGTTCCTCCACAGCTTCCTCGAAAGAGGATGGCTCCATCATGACACATTTTCTCATAAGAGCCATGTATCTAGTGTACCGATCCGATGACTGTCTCTACTTGGGCTCTGTTGTAGGCGGTCCTACAACCTTCCTTGCATCTTGAGCCAATCGTCAGCTTCTGTAGTATGCTTTCGACCTCTGAGGGTTGGCACTGCATGAGTGGTCTCTTCCATTCCATGAACTCCCTTTTGTGGCTGATCCACATCCTGAAGCTCATCCTTAGGAACTAATAGCTCCTAATATACATGCAAGTGTGGCTCCCTCTTAAGTGAACACTTCATGGCTTTCTCCTCCTGAAATTTTATATCTCGTCACACAACTGTGTTGCGACTATCTGGAAAATACACATGATAGTTGTGGGGCGTATCGGTGTACCCCACAAATATCCCAACCTCTCTGGTTAGCTCCAACTTCTTCCTGGCATCCTTCGTCACATGCATGTAAACATGAGAACCAAAAATCCTAAAATGGGAAATATCAGGCCTCTTACTAGAATAAGCCTCCTCGGGTGTACTCATGCCAAGTATCTTGTGAGGACAATGATTCTCCACATATACTGCAATATTTCATGCCTCCACCCACAAGTGAATGTGTAGGTCCTGATCATGCAACATCGCCCGTGCAGCACCCACAATCGTTCTGCTCTTCCACTCAGCAACCCCGTTCTTCTGTGGGTTATGGGGAGCTATGAACTCTCTTCGAATCCCTTTTGCGCTACAGAAATGCTTGAATTCGCCAGAGATGAATTCACCACCATTGTTGCTCCTAAGAGCCTTCACCTTCTTCCTCGATTCCTTCTCAACCAATCCTTTGAACTCACAGAACTTTGAGTATGTCTCGCTCTTCTTCTGCATGAAGAGGATCCAACACTTTCGAGAGAAATCATCAACAAAAATCACGTAGTACCTGTGCTTTGCTGTCGGAGCAACTGAGAAAGGTCCACACACGTCTGTGTAAATTCTCTCAAGGATCGTCATGGCGCGACTATCCTTCTTGTGAAAGGTGGCTTTCACAAACTTTCCCGAAATACACCCCTTGCACTGATCTGATTGCGCAAGAGTGCCTTTAGGAAGCCCAGTAGAAATCTGCTGTGGTATCTTCAAGGCTCCATGGTGAAGGTGGCCCAATCTCCGGTGCCACAACTCGCCATCATCTCGGCTCACCACTCTTTCCACCTTGCATGCCATTGTTGAGTAGCCATCTACATGCAACTGATAAAGGTTCTTGACTCGAACCCCTATCTTCCGGGTTTCTCCAGTTGTCTTACTGTGCAGGAAAGCCTTTCCATCGCTGAAAACAACATCATATCCCTTGTCTTCTAACATCGCCACAGAGATAAGATTCTTCTTCAATCCTGGAACATGCATCACTTCCTTCAATACGAAGGGTTTACTAGACTCCCTCTCAATGGAAATGGTACTGATACCGGTCATACTGTGTCTACCATCATCACCCATCTCGATGTGCACTCCAATATCTTTCTCATCCAGATCAGAAAACAAATCTCGATCTCCTGTCATGTGAAAAGACGCACCACTGTCCAAGAACCATACTGATCCCATCACACTTGATACCAAGCTTGCGATTAGCAAAAAATCCAGCTCAAATTGCGAGGCTAAGGCCTCTCCCACTGCAGATCTAGCAACTTGCTTATTTTTCTTCTTTTGCTGACAATTTGTGGCATAGTGTTCGTGCTGGTGACAGTGAAAGCACTTCACCTTGGACATGTCTTGCTTCTTGCCTTTCGCATCGGAATGAGAAGCTTTCTTGTTCTTCCCCTTCTTTGCTTTGGTAGCCAAAGCACAATTTTCTTCATCAGGTACCTTTGATGAAGATCCGTCCCTGGTATTCCACCTAATATCCTCTTGCATAAGATCCGACCAAAGACTCTCCCATCCTGGCAATTTTTCCCGACCATTGACAGAGTCCTGATAGGAATGCCAACTCTTCGGAAGACCAAGTAGAGCCAAGCTCACCAAGTCCTCATCATTGACAGTCACCCCCACACTTCCCAGCTCATCCCGGCATTGGGTGAACATCGTGAGATACTTGGGCATATTGTCGCCTTTCTCACACTTTATGTTTCTGAGTTTATCCTTGAGCACCAACTTCCTCTGGTCACTCTTGCTTTGGAATAGATCTGTCAACGCTTTCCACATCAAGTATGGAGAAGCCTTTCCATGGAGGTTGGACACAATGTGATCCCTCACGCCCTCCAACAGAATCCTTCAACACTTTGCTATCTTCTTTTGCCAATCCCCACTTTAGCAACATCAGTAGGTTTTGGGACATCCACTTCTATGAACTCCTTCAACCCATTATCATCTAACACCACCTCCATCCTGTCTTTCCATGCAATATAATTCGAGCTTCCCTCAAGGGCATACTCCAATCGCAATCCATTGAAAGACATTTCAACTTTGACACCAAGAAAACACTGCTGCAAAGTCGAATTCCACCAGCTCAAAACTCAACCGCTTCTGATTTAAAATTTGTGAGAACAAAGTATTTCTCATACAGAGATCGACTGTATGGGCATTCACCAGATATCTCACCTTCCGAAAGAAGGATGAATCCAGAAGCTACCTAGCCCGATTACAGTCTCTGCCTGAAGAAATAAAATGTAAACACTTTCTGAATAATAGATCCAATGATCAACTTTGCACTGATATCATGTAGAAATCTCTTCTACAAATCAACTAGCTCTGGTACCATGTAGAAATTTCATGAATAATATGACACTTATTCACAAAGATTATCTTGATTATACACTATTTGCGGAATCATGCATAATACATAACCTCCTCTACGTTGATCATCAATTTAGCAATATTCAGAAACATACACATGCACACATAGAAGCATCAATCACACATATCAACATAGTATATCACTGGGGAAATCATCTCGCTAAAAACCCCAAACTATCTGTATATTATATTGATCGAGAACATGTAACAATACATAGTACAATACTCCTCAAAAGTACTCAACACTATCTCCACCTGTTACACATAAACTAGCTCAGATCTAAATCAATCACTGGCTCAAATCACCTCCGTTGCTTGCCTGCCTCCACTGCACAATCCTGCATAGAGAATGGATGAGAATGGCTGAACCAAACTTGTATTTCCCTTGTGTGACACTATGCAATCCTCATTGGCATTACTCAATCCATGCATGTGCAAATCACATGTAGAACTATAGTCACAACTGACAACTGTCTTGCCCTTTCACTCATCTCTAACACCTATCTCCACTGAGCTGTCCATGCACTGAGTTAACTGATGTGTTCTTTAGTTGCTGCATGAGTTAATAATTAGTGAATTAATTAATAACTAATTCACATCACTCAAAATTTAGTCAGTTAGACTAAATACAACTAGTTCAACTAAGCCAAATTGAACACAACTCCATTAACTGCTCATCCAACTCTACAGAACTCAATCATTGAAGTTCTAACTAAAGTCCTTCATGCAATAGCTCAAGTAACCCATAAGAAAACACGTATTTCCTTCTGGCAGTTGCATGTGCCACATCTGTAGCTCGAACTGAAGTGCTCCAAGAGAATAAGATAATGTTTAAAGTCCAAATATTATTAAGGGCTAATGATATTTGACTGTTCTATTCTTAGCCTGGCTGTCTAAAAATAGACTCCGCCCATATGTCAAAAAATAGAAGTCCATATACTTTTACCAACCTGACCAATCATCCACAAATAGCATCCTGCAACTCATAGACCATGATCCATATGTCTAAAAATATACATAGTCTAAAACTAGACTTTGCGCCAAAAATAGCCTGCGGGACCACTTAGTGAAGGCGACTTCTTTTCACTAAGCTCCATCATCTTGTTGCATTTTCAACATGTCTTTCTTTGTATAGCATCATAATACCATTCCAAGGCTTTTAATAACATCATAATACCATTCCAAGACTTCAAACAAGGTTGCATTTCATATAAGGGATAAGTGGAAGTATCTTAATGACATTAAGTGGCATTTTCACAATGCTATAAGGCATTCCAATGATCCACATAGTTGCACACCTAGATTGACGGATGTCGAGTTCCAATGAGGGCATGTATAGGTGTTTTATGCACGTGTGACACAAGGTCACATGATGAGTGGAAAAGTTTAATCCAATGATTTTTTAAGCCCATCTTATTGGTGTCTTTCTCTATATAATATCAAAATCCATTCCAAGATTTCACATAAGGTTGTTTCGAATGATTTAGTGAATTAATAATCAAACCTAAAGTTTCCAATCACAACAATTTAGGCATATTGTGAGAGGGGAAATGGTGGTTGTAGTGCTTATGCATGGCCTCTTATATCATCTAAAGTTATTATACTAAGTAATCCCTAATCATTGAAATGCATTCTTGTAGTCTCAGGGTGAAGTTGTGAACCTAGCTAAGTCTTCCTTGTTATCGTGTTTGGCACCTTGACACCACCATCACTAATTAAAATTAATTTTATAAATGAGGGTTTCAATAAATTTGAAAACCGACATAAAAAATTATATAGCAAGGGTGAAGGGCATGTATAAAGTTTTAAATTTCAATGAATTACCATTCTAAATGGAACCCATACATCTACATCTTAGATCCTTTCATGTGTATTTTAGGTGACAGTCCAATTGAATTGAGTTTTGTGTCTCCAAAAGAGGCTACTTATATGTTTTTGGAATCTAAAAATTCAACAAAACTGATAGAATTGGATTCCTAAGTTCATAGTTAGGAAAACACACATTACAAAAGTTCCATGACAACAAACCAAAAGTTAAAACACACATTACAAAAGTTCCATGACAACAAACCAAAAGTTAATGCACAATTGTGGATTTGTAATTATGTAATCTCAATTAATCATGTACTAGTAAAGAATATAGCTATAAAATATTTATAACAAAGACAAATGATATATATTAAGGTTAAATGGCTACTTTCAAAAGTAGCATAAGACATTACATCTCCAAAAAAAATTATAATGAAATAATTAATTGACATTAAATCATTGAAAGGTGTGTAGTTTTTTAATAAAAAATAGAATGGAATAATGAAGTAAGTATATATTATGTAATTAGTATTTGAATTTTGTATTTTAAATTAAATAATGGCTATTTATGTTTATAATTTTTAATTAGATGTGTATTATATCTATATGAATGCATTAATAGAAGTAAAGAAAATTTGGTTTATTAGGTTATGGTTTAGTGACCATTTGAAGTAGTTGTTATGAGAATGATTTAAGGCTCATACTTTGGGAAGAATTCCTCTCCATTTCATTTGTTTTAATAGACATAATGTTTGACTATAAATGTAGTGGATAGTTCCTTTTGTTGCAGCCTTAACAAGCCCAAAGAGTTTAGAGTTGGGAACCCCTAAAAACTTTAATAAGCCTCATTAAGAAGACTTGACTTACTCTTGAATATGTTATCATGTGCTTGACTGATGATTGAAATGTGTGAATAGATATGTGCTTAACTTTCATGCTTTCTAATGTGGCCATGTTAGTTTACATCAAGTTCCATCATGAATCCAATTTTATTTTCAAGTCTTTTCCTTTTCATGTTCCTCATATTCAATGCATTATGTGCTTATGATTGTATCTTATTGATTGTTTTCATTGAAGGGATATGACTTGGTGCCTACACAACAAAGCCATGAGATCAATGATAAGTAACCACACCATTGCAAATCCCATGAGAACACAAACATGTGATTGTGAAGGGTATGAAAACAAGTGCATTACACATCATTGACCAACTAGCACCTATGTGTGAAGTGATTTGTCAACAAGATACAAGAAAGAAGTGGAAGTATCTTGATGATATTAAATATAATTTTTAGTATGTTGTAATACATTCCAATTATCTACATAGTTGCACACATAGATTGATGGATGACAAGTTCCAATGAGGGCATGTATGGGTGTTTTATGCACATGTGACACAAGGTGGCATGATGAGTGGAAATGGGAAATTCAATGAGTTTTCGAGCCCATATTATTGAACTCTTTGTTGGGTGTGGAGCCTGATTATCTTCTTTACTCAGAGGTATCACCACATTGGATCCCAGTTCGTAATGTGGCAGCAACGCCACCCGTAAAATGTACGCTGCAAGCATGGTATAGGGGGGGCTGTGATCTTTGGGAGCCCCCCCCCCCCGGCGAGGGATCAAGGGCAGTGCCTCTGAAGCCAAAAAATAGATGTAAAATTTCCTTGTAAAATGTTGTCATTTCGTAGTCAATTTGGGTCGTTCAGTAGGCGGATATCTGACTGTAGAAGTTATGTTTAATTTAGGGTTTTTTTTTCCTAGAAGGCAACCCATCGCCATATATGAGGGAATTGTAGTGTGTCTATGTAGATATATATTTTGAGCGAGGAAGAGAGAGGATATTGAGAGCAAAGAGGGAATTACAATGGATCTGTTGTAGGTTGTATCTCTTCATTTTCCTGGATAATATAAAAGGAAGGACTGTTTGTTTCTCCATGGACATAGCCCAAATTGAGTGAACCACGTATATCTGTGTCTCTCTTGTTTTATGTGTTTATATTTCTGCAATATAGTTTATGGGTTCCATTGGACTGTAATATATTTTCTAACAACTGGTATCAAAGCCGGAGGTCTATTTGGTTGATAAACTTGCGAGAGAGAAGGGTTCTTGGTTCGAGTAGGAGAAATGGCGGAAGATGGTAGGCTTAGGGTCAAAAAATTTAACGGCCAAAACTACCAAATGTCGAAGATGCATATGGAAGGTTTTTTGTATTATAAATATCTATACCTACCATTGAGAGGAAAGACAAAGAATTTGATAGGTATGACGGACACAGAATGGGATATTCTCAACAGAAAGGAACTTGGAACAATACGAATGTGTTTAGCAACATCGGTAGCCTTTAATATTTCAAAGGAAATGAAAACGGACAGTTTAATGTCGACATTTTCCAAACTATATGAAAAACCCTCGGCCTCAAATAAGATATATCTTACGAAGCATTTATTTAATATGAAGATGTCAGAAGGTGGATCTTTTGTTGATCATTTAAATGAATTTAATACAGTTACCAGTCAGTTAAGTTCTGTAGGGGTAGCTTTTGATCATGAATTTAGTGCTTTGTTATTTCTATGCTCGTTGCTAGAAAGTTGGAATGGTTTAGTTATGACCATTAGTAACTCTATCTGTAGATCTAGTACTTTAAAGTTTGAAGATGTTGTCTGTGCAATCCTTAGTGAGCAAATGTGACGGAAAATCTCTGGTGAGACATTAGGTAATGCTTTGACTGCAGAGACTAGGGGAAGAAATATGGAAAGAGCAAAGAGCCTATATTGCAGTAAGTCAAGGAAAGGAAAATCCAAGTCTAGATCGGGGATAGTGTGTTGGAAATGAGGGAAGAAAGGACACCTAAAGAAAGATTGCAAGTCTCGAAAGGGAAAAGAAGGAGATGTGCAGCAATAAAACAATCATGAAGCAAATGTGACAAGTGATGTGTTGCAAGATGCTTCGATTCTTTCATTAGAAAATATTATTGATGCCTAGGTGGTAGATTCAGGGGCCTCATTCCATGCCACACCTGATAGGAAACATTTTCATGATTATTTTCAAGGAGATTTTGGACAGGTTCGATTGGGTGATGATAAACCCTGTAAAATCACTGGAATGGGTATAGTTTTCATAAAACATCAGAATGGAAATAAATGTCTATTGAAGGAGGTAAGGCATGTTCCAGATCTAAAGAAAAAACTGATTTCAACAGGGCGTTGGGAGGTGAAGGCTGTGTGATTACTTTTACAAATAAAACCTTGAAGGTCACTAAAAGAGCCCTGGTAATAGCAAAACGAGAAAAGGTTGGTACATTGTATTTATGCAATAGTATTTATTATTATGTTAATTCTTTAACCTCTACAAGAGAAGATATAGCATTGTGGCATCATAGGCTCGGGTAATGAGTGAGAAGGGGATGCAGATTCTTCACTCAAGAAATTTGTTGCTAGGTTTGAAGTATGTTGATTTAAAATTACGTGAAAATTGTGTTTATGGAAATAGAAGAGAGTCAAATTCCTCAGAGTTGGGAAAGAAAAGAAGAGTAAAAAATTAGAGCTTGTGAATACAGATGTATGAGGACCTGCTAAGGTATCATCTCTCGGTGGCTCTTGTTATTATGTTACTTTTATTGATGATGCAACTAGAAAAACCTGGATTTATTGTATTCAAAATAAATCTGATGTATTTGATACTTTCAAGAAATGGAAAGATTTGGTAGAAAAGGCGACAAAAAAAAGGTTGAAGTGTCTTCTATCAGACAATGGAGGTGACTATTGCAACAAAGAGTTTGATAGGTATTGTTCATAGAATGGAATTTGTAGAGAGAAGATAGTTCTAGGAACACCATAAGAAAATGGTGTGTTAGAAAGAATGAACAAGACAATCATGGAGCGTGCAAGGTGCGTGAGATTACATGCAGGATTGCCTTTACAATTTTGGGCAGATGTTGTAGATATTGTTGTTTATCTAATAAACGAAGGGCCTTCAAGTTCCTTGGATGGTGGTATTCTAGAGGAGGCATGAACAGGTAAAAAGGTAAACTACTCATTTTTAAAGACTTTTGGTTGTGAAGCCTTTGTCCACATTAATAAATAAAATAGAAACAAAGCTTGAGGAAAAATCAAAGAAATGTACCTTTATTGGATATGGTGTTAATGATTTTGGTTATCGCTTTTATGATTATGAAGAAAACAAAATCATTAGAAGCAGAGATGTTATATTCAATGAAAATGTTTTGTATAAGGATCAAATGTAGGAAAAGAAACAGGAAAAAGAAAACAGAGAATTCACGATGCTTGATGAGATCATAGAAAAAGTGAAGGTGCCTGAAAATCATAATGATCAACAGCCATAACAACAACAACAACCACAAAAACAGTAACAACCACAACAACAACAAGCACCTCAAACATCTGAAAGTGGTGTTAGAAGATCTACCAGGATAAGTAGACCCCCTAAATGATACTCTCCTTCATTATATTATGTATTGTTGACTGATTTTGGTGATCCAAAATGTTATGAAGAAGCGGTGCAGGTAAGAACCAAGAATAAGTTGGAGCAAGCAATGAAAGAAGATATGGAATCCTTAGCACATAACCAAACTGGGGACTTAGTCAGGTTGCCTGGAGGTAAAACAACATTGCAGAATAAATGGGTTTATAGGTTGAAGGAAGAAGATGGATGATCTGAAAATCACTTGCGAGTGATCTCAATTAATTAATTAATGAAGGTATTACAGACTCATGTGCTGGTGTGTGTCTATGTTATCTTAGGCAACAGATTGATAAGATTGCAAAATACGCATACACTGGGAAACAGTAAGAGAAAACACAGCAAGAAAATACAAAAACACAACAATTTAATAAGGAGTTCACCCAATCCTCCTAGGCTATGTCTCTGGTCCAGCTTTCAGTGGTGACCTTTTTTATTGTGTCTTTAAGCAGAGTTTTTATAATGAGGAGCTCAATTTGAGTCTCCTGAAACAGATGATGCTTAGTAGGGTGGTACTTGGATTACCCAAGCCACTAGAGTGCACAGATTCCCCCTTACTAAGTCTCGACCTCAACTGGTCTTGATGGGATGAGTCCAGCTTGGTACTCAGTTCTCGATAGATATCCTCTCAAGGATTGCTTGAACCTCTCAAGCATGGTTTTGTCTGCTCGATGTTGCCTTAGCTCTGCAGGTCAGCTTGATTCTCTATTCTCTGCTACTTGCTTCACTCTCTATTCTATATCTTTGTCTCACTGTCTCCTCCTTCTCTATTTTTTGTTATTTATCTGTTCATGGCTTAAAGCTAATCTATCCCTTGACTGTTCACTTCCATTCCCATCTCTTCAGATCGCCTACTGCTATTCGCTTGGAATTCCCTGCCTCTACATCATCGCTACTATGTAACGTTTCACTGGGAGGTGGCCACTTGTCCTCTCATGAACTGAGTGCCAGCTCTTCCTCGACAGTTTGTTATTTTAGTTACTTTGTGAAATGATTCATCCGCCAGCTCAGCGGTCAAATCGGGCTTCAAACCTTTATGTGTCATAGCTTATTTCTCCCTCCAAATTCGATCTCCCATCAGGTGTAATCTCCACCATTAGATCTGGGACTCCCAGATCCTATGGTTATCGCTCTTATCGCGCAGTTGAATTATTTGAATGTCAGCCCACGATGAGAGTGGTTTTCTCTCTCATCTACCAAACACGCGTCATCCAACGTATGAAATCGCTCATTCTCCTGACAAACCCGCTTACCGCCTGAAACACCTCCAATATACTGTCGGTTTTGGAGCTCGAGACCTGCCTGTCATTTCAGCGCTTTTCCCACAGTTTTCTGGTTTCCTTGTGACCTCAGGGCTTTTCCATTTAAGAGGGGTTTTGCCCAGTGATGCACGATTTGCACTAATCGCGCATCAGAAACAACCTCGTTTTCTGATCTAGATTTCTCAATTGCTAGTTTGCGCCACTGCATGGTCTCCATGGGCCAACAGTCAGTGTGCTTTGAATGAGGTCCTCGTTGTTTTGTGTTGGCTATAAACTGTCACTGTCCAAAGTTCCTTCCTGATAGCTCTTTGTTCACAAGTTTTTTGAAGTCTGTCATGATTCAAAACAGTAAAAAAACTCTGATAATTTTCAAGTATCCAATTCAGATCATGGCCTTCCCACTGAAAAATCTTTTGGACCACCAAAAGTTGTTTTCAAGCATCGACTAAGTGAGGATACAACTGTCTCACTTGTCTAATCTCTATCCATTTTGCACTGCTCAACTTTGAACCCTTGAAACCAACTTTGAGGTACTTAACATCTCCCCTGCACATCGTTCCCACCTTCCTGTCCAGAACTGTGTCTTCCTAAAATTCATTAAGATATTCAGGTAACAGGTCATCAATAAAAGGCAATTGACTATGTTCTTCAGGATCCTCAATTAATGAAGGTTCAAATAGTCTCAAGCTATCCGCATTTACGACTGAGTAGATGTGCATGTAAGCTGGTAGATCAAGGCGAAAAGCATTCTCACCAATTTTCTGAAGTATCTTGAAAGGTCCATACCTAATAGGTTTTAGCTTTTTACCTTCATCTTGCATTCTGGCCTTGTTTATATACAGCCAGACTTGATCACCAACTTGGAAACTATGCTCCATTCGATGCTTGTTATGCTTTACCTTGTATTTGGCTTGGCTCTTTTCCAGCTGTTCCTATACTGCCTGGTGAATCTCTTGGACTTGTTCAATGAACCTAGTTGCCCTGTCCAAATCACTGTGTCCCTCAACTGTTGTGTCCTTACCAAAGATAAAATCCAAAGGAGACCTTGGTGTGAAACCAAAATAGGTCTCAAAAGGAGATCTATGTGTAGAAGAATGTTTGGTTCGGTTGTAAGCATGTTGCACATAACACAAATGTTCATCCCAAAGATTAGGATGCTTCTTGCAATATCCTCTGAGCAACTGGATCACTGTCCTATGGACTACTTCTATCTGGCCATCGGTTTGTGGATGGAAAAATATGCTTTTCTTCAGTTTGGTGTCCATCAGTTCCCACATACTTGACCAAAAATTTCCCACAAATTGGGTGTCTCGATCAGATACAATGGAAGTGGGTAATCCAAAATGAACCCATACATGTTGAAAGAACAGTTGTGTAGTTTGTTCAGCTGTAATCTGTTTATTACAAGGTATCAAAATACACATTTTGTTGAACCTATCCATAACAACATATAGATGATCATGACCTTTCCTATATTTAGGTAGTCCTCCAACAAAATCCATGGAAACACTTTCCCAAGGATGAGAAGGAATTGGTAATGGAGTGTACAAGCCTAGTTTTCTATTGTTGGGCTTGCTCTTAGCACACATAGTACACCCTCTTACATATCTAGAAACTGTCTCGTTCATTCTTGGCCAATAACAAAATATTTGCAGCTGTGCAACTGTTTTACTTACCCCAAAATGACCTGATATTAGAGAAGCGTGTGCTTCTCGAATTATCTTTACTCTTTCCATTTGTGGAATGCATAACTTCCCACAATGATATAGGATTCGTTCCTTTACATGATAATCCAATTCTTCTACTTGTTTTCCTTGACTTAAAGTTGCATATTCATCTTTAAAGTCTATATCTTGAGCATATTGTTTAATGTATCTCTCATGTAACACAGAATTATGCTTAAGTATAGAAGATGCATTTATAACGGGTCTAGATAACATATCTGCAAATTTTTTGTGTATGCCCTTTTTATATCTGATGACTAAATGAAATTGTTGTAGAAAACCCATCCATCTATAGTGTCTTGATTGCTGCAACTTAGTTTGGGAGTGTAGATATTGAAGTGGTTGATGATCAGTATGTATTACTATCTCTTTGCCCATTAAGTAAAGTTTCCACTTTTTCACACTCTGTACTAATGCATATAATTCTTTATCATATGTAGGATAGTTAACTATTGCAGAATTAAATGTCTCAGAATGATAACATATGGGTTTTCCGTGCTGTGTCAACACTGCTCCCATGGCATAGTCACTAGCATCCGTTTGGATCTCAAATGGTCTTTGAAGATCAGGCGGTGCTAGTATTGGTGCTATACTAATCTTTTCTTTCAAGGTGTTGAAGGTTTTCTGCTGTTTGCCTCCCCACTGAAACACCTTGTTCAATCCTGTTAAAGCATGTAAGGGAGCTGCAATTAAGGAGAAGTTAGAAATGAACTTTCTCTAATATTGTGCTACTCCTAAGAAGCTCCTAATTTCTGTAGCAGATTTGGGTTTAGGCTAGTTTACAATGACTGCCACCTTAGAGGGATCTATCTTCAATTCACCACCCCCTACTATATGTCCCAAATAATTCAAAGATGTTTCGCCAAATTCACATTTTGAGAGTTTAACATAAATTTTTTCTCTTTTCAAAACATCTAGTGTCCGCTTAACATGCTTTAAATGTTCTTCCCATGTTTTGCTAAATATTAGAATGTCATCGAGATACACAATAACAAAATCATCAAGAAAAGTTCTGAGTACATCATTCATTAATCTCATGAAAGTAGCAGGAGCATTAGTTAAGCCAAAAGGCATAACCGACCACTCATACAACCCCTACCTTATCTTGAAAGCAGTCTTCCATGCATCCTGTTCTGCAACTCTGACCTGATGATATCCACTATGCAAGTCTAACTTGGAAAAATAAACAACT